>MU159416.1:0-33556 GCA_015888305.1 Antheraea pernyi | reverse complement strand
GACAATACGGGCATATATTATATCTATATAATAAAACATTTAAGATATATAATGTATAGCTTATAATTTTCATTACTTTCTTATATAGTGTTAGTGAGCACTGAGCGTGGTATATAGTAGATTGAAGTTCCAGGTATGTAACTTCAATCTACTATATACCACGCTCAGTGCTCACTAACACTATATAAGAAAGTAATGAAAATTATAAGCTATACATTATATATCTTAAATGTTTTATTATATAGAGTGGTATTCATATATGTAATGTACACGTTACATGTTACAGTAGATGGCATTCGTATCGTAATTACAAATGTTTTTGAAAAAGTGTTTCTGTAATGTACACATCCATTCACAATTTTACAATTCTTTAATACATTTTTAAAAAGCGCGTGCGGAGCCGCGGGTTACTGCTAGTTATTATTATATGTATAGAATCTATACTATCTATAGAACTTATACTTATCTTCTATCTATACTATAGATAGAAGATAAGATATAAAAAGCAGAAACATGAAGGGAACATGGAGCGCCGGAAGCCCACCTGCCCTCCCTTTCCCCTTTCCCTTACTCACCCTCTCCACCAAGACAGATTGGCAACGCACTTGCGACTCCCCTTGTGCTGTAAGTGTCTATGGACGATGGTGATCACTTAAAATAGGTGACCCACCTGTCAGTTTGCCTCCTATGATATAAAAAAAGCACGTAACAGATTGATGGGCTTTGATTTTAATTCTATTTGATTTTATATTTATATCAGACTAGCGGGCCCGGCAGACGTTGTCCCACCGTGGTTATAAAAAAAACCTTGGCAAATTATATACCAACACGTTCCTAACGAATCACTCTATCCATTGGCTAAAATCGGATAAAGATCCGTTAAGTACTTTTTGAGTTTATCGCATACAGATAGACAGACAGACGCGGTAGGAAACTTTGTTTTATACTATGTAATGAATATGTATAATTGTCATTGTACCTTAAACAACAATTTCCTCTAATATAATTATATAATGACAAATACAATAATACTTAATATAAGGAATAATTACTTATTCACTTATAATTATTAATTTATTATTTAAAACTGTAAATTTATTCATTTACAATATTTTACTTGATAAATTCTTTTGTTTCAGTAGTCTACCTTCCTTCCTTTCTAGATCAGGTATTGTTAATAGTAAAATGTATTTCCATTAAATCCGGTGGTATCAGCAAATCATTTTAAAATGTCCTTTACCTTCGCAATAGCTGATCTTAACTTCAAACACAATAAAACTTTATTTGTAGTACAAAGTCTGGTGAATCCAACTTTTTCAGACTTATTCGAATGCAATGACCATTTACAGTAAAACTGTTCCCCAAGCTATACTTAATCCAACGTTAAATTTAAAATAAGTCGCAACAAAGCGCTGGAAGCGCTGAATGCGTTTATTATTATTACTTGACACTAACATTTTGATGTAATGTTCTAAGTTGCTTTGTATCCCCTAACAAACAGCACCCTCGCCCCGCATTGCAGGAGTTCGAGGGGATCTGTGAGCCGTCTTATAAATTGCTTTAATTTAATATATCGAAAACTGTGACGCGCCGGGGGTACACCGCATTCGATAGCATTTTTCTCTTTAAGAGGAACTTTGACAGGACCCATAAATAAGTTTAGGATACGGACGACCCTACATAAAAATGTGTGGGGAAAAATTGCTTGCCAAGTATGTATATCGTAAAACCAATATCTATTACACACTTTCTATTAAAAATTAAAAAAATATGTAAATACTATGATGTCGTATTGTTCATAATTTGTAATATTTTATTCTTATTAATATTTTTATCTACTTATAACAATTTCCATGGCCACTGTTTGGACAATACAAAATAGATTCTCTGCAGTAGAGTTTTTGTTAGGATCTTAGTTTTTTTTATATTATAGGAGGCAAACGAACAGACGGGTCACCCGATGGTAAGTGATCACCGCCGTGGTAAATGAGATAAAGAACGCAAAGAGGCCGCGATGTCCTGACGCAGTGCCAATGAGTAGATCCGGTCGGATATTAGCTCTACGCACGCTAACGGAAGCAACTGATATTGAGGCGCTCCAGCCCAAAGGTGAGAACAGTATTCCGTGTATGGGCGGAGTTACGCTTTATAAAGTAGTAAGCGATGGTCTGGTGTGAAATACTGTCTTGCCCTATTAAGGACACCTAATTTTTTGGAGGCCAACAATACTTTGCTTTCCAAATGGCCGCCAAACTGAACGTCACTCGATATGCCAATGCTGAGGATACTAATAGTAGTGGATTTTATATTCTATTCATAGTCTTGTGTTATTTGGTATTCTATGTTGTTCAATGTTGGTGGTATATTACGTAATACAGTTCATTTATTGTGCACATTTGAAGTGGATGGAAAATAATACTACGGAACATGAATTCTGAGATACCACAAAGAAAGTTTTAACAAACGAGCCACCATCTTGTTAGAACATTGAAATTGTCACAACATATGTAATATTATTGTTTACTCAACAATTATAGTAATAAACTGAAGGATTGGTTGCCTAAAAAAGATTCTCTGCAAAGCCATCTAGTTGTGATTTTTAGCAAATTTTAACATAAAAACCTCTTGTAGCAAAAACACTAAGATGAGTTAATTTTCATCGTATTTTATCAATAGTATATTCGAGTTCATAAACCTATACTTAACATATAAAGCTGAAGGGTTTGTTTGTTTGTATGGAAGCTGAAGGGTTTGTTTGTTTGTTAATATGGTTGAACGCGCTAATCTCAGGAACTACAGGTCCGATTTGAAAAATATGTCGGTGTTAGATAGCTCAGTTATCGAGAAAGGCTATAGGCTATATAACATCACGCTAAGACCAATAGGAGCTGAGCAACAATGAAGAATATTTCAAAATCGGGGTTTTTTTCGTTTTGAGAGTTTCCGCTCCGTGTTAACGTTAGCCCAAAGTAACTATTCCACGCAGACGAAGTTGCGGGCAGGAGCTAGTTATTAATATCAGAGAAACGAGTGTATCTATGTAACTAAAAGTCTAAGCTTTATATAAGTGATATAATGATATTTATATAAGTGAAACTTTGAGACATTAATCTTCACTTCAGTTACAGATGGCACCGATGCGAATAATTTATCGATTACGATTTAATAATAGAACGCGTTTAATTTAGAATCGACGGCTTTATTTTTCCGTGATTGTAAACATTCAGTATTTCCGGGATATCTAAAAAGCGGATAAAGGCCCAATTTTATCTAAAATATCAGGCTTGTTGTTTAACCTTCCGTATACTAAATCTCACGTACTACTAGGAGGGGTTTGATATACTCCAAAAATAAATCCATCAAATTATTATTTTATTACAGTTATTAATAACAAATTGAGTAACTAAAGAATGGGTTTAAGTAAAACAAATATTTACTTGTACATATTAATAAACTTAAAAAAAAACAAACGCTCAAGTTTTGATTATCATACACCTTATATACTCTGAACCAAAATCATTGTCTTCTTGAAAAAGCACATATTTCATTCTTCTAGACATGATATATTGATATAATTGCCTAACAATTAATATAAGCTAAACACTTAAATAAATATACAAATAAATAAAAAACAAAAATAGTCAAACGTATCTTTTCGCGCCATACTAAGTGCGGTTTGAGATATCCAAACGCACTTTACGCAAGAGTCACACTTTGTGACAGCCGCTGGGCCAAATGAATTGCACTGATCCCAACGGTAATATCTCATTTACAATTGCTAAGAAAACTAAGTCTTGTTTTTATTATTTAAGAAATATTACATATTTCAATCGTTGGGGTGTGTTATTATACCTCATCTCGTAAACGGAGGATTAACAGGCCTTAATTTCGTTACGTCCACAGGCGGGTTTAAATCCCATTTAAATCGTTAAATATAGACTGTTCACAAAAGTAAAACCCATAATCTGCAATATGTCAATTGCACTCTGTGTTGAAATGATAAAAAAATAAATTGTGAAAATATGTTTTCAATTTCACACAGTCAGATAAACGGAACATAACTTATTGCGAGACAATACGATCGATAAAGATGGAATGGACCTCTGGCAATGGTCTATAAATAATATCAATGAAATTCAAAACGACGCGGTTCTTTGATACATTTAAGAACCAGATGAACAAAACAATTATGTGCGACTTGTTACATTAACATAATATTGGCCGCAAATAATAAACACTATATCGGTCTTATTACAAAGCCAAAAATAAACGCGGGTATGGTATTAAATCTAGTTGAATTAATGTTTAAAATACATGCTCAATTCGATCTCAGCATTCAAAAACGTTTCATTACATACAGCTATTTTGCAAACAATTTCAATTTATGAATAATATTCTTGTTCAGATTTTCAGTATGAAAATTTACTTATTATACTTTAAATTGGTTATTATTATTCACATATATTTTAGTTAAAATAAAGTGATGTATAAAATAAATATAATAAGTAATTTATAAGTTTTATATATTACGTCAGAGTGCGTAAAGTGGAACAACAGTATAATGACAGATTAAATTCACTGTCAGATGTCAATTGTGTGCAATAGTATAATAGTAGTTATGATTTTGTGTGTACTTGTGAATGTCTAAAATTGTTTAATTTATTTACTTCTTCTAAATTAATTTTACCGACGAAATCCATAATTTACTATGAAAATTCTTTTGTCGGCAAATAGAGATACAATAAATTACAATGTTAAAGAATTTAATAGGTTTATTTACGCTGTTTACCATTTTTTCTAGTCCTTTATTTGATTCAGCGACAAGGACAATATCGTCCGCAAATCTGAGGTGAATAAGTAGACCTTGGTTGATTCTTATCCCTTCCGATTGCCAGTTGAGATTTTCAAAAATTTGTTGTAGTACTGATATAAACAGCTTGGGCGAAAAGGATTCTCATTGTCTCACTCCTCTGCAGATTGGTATATCTGGACCTCGAACTTCTAGTTTGATTTGACTAACGCTGTCCTTATAAATGTTTTTCAACACTGTAATATAATTTTCGTGTATGTGACATGTGAAATACGAATAATAAAACATACAGCCGCCCTAATAAATTTAACTTATCCCAAGACTAAGGACGTATAAACGAATAAAGCAATTTAACTTTCTACATTCTGAGTAAATTGATAATTCAATTACATTTAGATAAATCAAAAGTTGACAGTGAGTTAAAACTTATGACTCTGCCGTGTTTCCGTTTCTAATAAAAGCATTAAAATTAAATTTTGTTTCTTCCCGCATTGGTTGAATAAGAACGTTGATCTGATTTAATTGGTTCACACCTTGCATGATCATATTAGAAGAACCACTTATTTCTGATCGTATATATAATTTTACTTAGTGTTTAAGGTGGTTTGATGATTCCGTTCCTTCTCTATAAAACGGTGATGAGAAGAGATGTTCAATATAGTGTTTTTCTACCATAAATTGGTTAGCGAGAGATTAGACCATATCAATATTCGGTGACCATGATTGTGTATAAGTATGTTATATTGGAAACCACCCGTTACAATGTAAGTTGTAGCCACCTATACATATAATAAGAATGTAAATTAGAAGTGTCCGTACTTTTTCGATTATCGAGAAAAAAATTGTTGCTGGTGTCTTGGAATAAGTAATAGAATACATTTCAAACATTTTTAGAAATGTCTGTCTTTCTGTCTGTCTGTTTGTATGAACACGCATCAGTGCTAAAGTACTGGATTCACTATAAACCCTCAGAAGAAAATCATAAAGCATAACCTCGGGAGTAACTTAGTTTTTGTTTCATTAAAATCGGTAACCACGCGCGCTGGGCTCCGGAGCCATAGTTTTACGGTAAATCCTATCTGGGAACGAACTAAAAAGTTCGCAACTTCTTGTCTCTGCCGTACCGTGAAGCTGTGGAACAATCTCCGGGCCAGTGTGTTCCCTCCTTCCTATAATATGGGGTCCTTCAAGCGTAACGTGAAGAGTCATTTATGACAGCGGCGACTGGTGAGGGATAGCGTGTCTCCCGGTGGTCGCCATTGTTTTTAGATTATACTGTGCTCACCATGAGGCACAGAAAAGTCACTTTGCCGTGCTACGATAAAAAAAAAAAAAAAAACATTCTATGAAAAGTTATTGTAGTTTTAATGACGACGCGGCCTAAGTACGAGAGAAATGGACTTACATACATGGAAATGGAAATACATTCAGATGACATTATTAATCACTATTTTTTAAATAAGCTTCCACGCAGACGAATTCGTGGGAACAGCTAGTTACTAATATATTTATAGCCTATACCAGCATAAGCAAAGCCATTATCGTGTAGGTGGACACACTTTTTAACAATTTTATCCAGTTACAAAGAAACAAACTATCAAGTCTGCCTGATACCGTTCTTAAGAAACTGTTTGAGTTGCCACACAATCGATCCATCTGGAAGTTTACTTGTTTACGAATTATTACGTAAAAATCATCTACATGAGCTTTAGCAAACATGCCCGAATGCATTTTACGCAAGCAAAGTATATGAGGTCCAGAGATTGTTGGTATAGAAACCCCGACATATGGCTTTAAATAGTGTTATTTTTACACCTGGTGTGAAAAGAGTGAGCCTTCGGACCAGCATATTTCCTCACACCGACAATGTCCCTACGCTGTCTTTTTAAGGTCCTTGACACCTTTCATCTTTTCCGTGACCTAGTATCCGAGATATTTCATTTGCGACATACAAGCCATCGACAATACAAGATGCCAATACTAAGCATCGGGAACTTGTTATCCAGTGTGAGATCGCAAAAACCGCTTCGTATATTGAATTAAAATCAATAAAAGGCACGGGATCAATATGTGAACGATGGTGATGTCTGGGATTGACACCTCTCTATGTGCATACACTAAAAATGATTGCACGAAAAACATTGTTGCGTTTCGTTCGGTTAGTGAGAGCGCTCCGAGAGCGCCTACCTCCCCTCTCCCCCGCCCCTGCCCTCTTTTTTTTGCCCTCTCCCCCGCCCCTGCCCTCTCCCGCGCCTCTCGTCCTATTCTCGTCCCTCACCTTTATCCCAAACACAGGCTGGCCACACACTTGCAACTCCCATCGTTTTTCAAGTATCTATGTGTTCGTTTGCCCCCCCCCCCTCTAATATAAAAGAATGTATATTAAATATATGTATGTTGTAAAGACAAACCCGATTGAGTTTTTTGCCGGTTCTACCCGATGAGTGGGTTGTTTTCTAAACCGATCGTAGTTTCGACGTCTGTAAACGCCTACTTTGAGCCTAAATTGAATAAAGTAGTTTTGATTTAAGTTATATGAATCCTAATTTCGTTTCACTATTCGTTCATATTTCGAGCAGTTGTCATAGCTGTTGGATTAAGTTAGTTAAGTTTTATTGAACTATTGTCTCATACCACGAGTAATGGAGACATCTTAGTTTTAGATTTAGTATTAGTAAACTATAATATTAATAGTAGTGAAATTAAAATTATATTTTTTGTACCTCGCGGCCACACCCCATATAGTAGATGTAACACACTACTTATTAATAATATTATTACAACGTTTCATTTAGTCAATTTCAATTTAATCTAGTCAAATCTAAATTAAGCATAATCTACGAATTATGTAACTAGAATCTGATACAAACGTAGGTTTGCCGATCAATTTAATACTGATAATAAAGTAAATGACGTAATGGGGAATCAACATGAAAGTTAGCGCACATACTAAAACTCGTTAAATCCTGGGATTACATATAGATTTTATAAACCAATATTTGCTTACGTTCAAGTTATTTATTCAGTGGAAGGCTAAAGGTTTACATAACCAAAGGTTCGAAGAACTCCAATATAATTCTAGGCGAGATCGATTTAATCTATAAGTTTAATCAGTGACTCGCCGTGGTGTGTTTTGTTTCTGGACCATTATGTATACAGGGTTACTGATAATTTGATGTATTCCCGTTAGGATGTGATAG
The DNA here is from genome assembly GCA_015888305.1 of Antheraea pernyi. NCBI lineage: Eukaryota > Metazoa > Arthropoda > Insecta > Lepidoptera > Saturniidae > Antheraea > Antheraea pernyi. Next base: position 25,546 of record MU159416.1, on the reverse strand, counting down.
GGGTGACTATTTGTGATAATTTTAACCTCCATATGCATTACCCAAACGTGAACCATTTTTGAGTGATCATGTTTTTTTTTTCTTCAAAATAAGTCAAAAATGCAGGATCAAAAATTAATTAAGAAAAAAGTATACATTTAAATCTCTTTTTAGCCTGTACCTAGATAATATTTTATCGGAATGAAAATGGCATTTCTCTTATTTTCACTATATCAGCATTGTTATGCCGATCTTCTATGTATGGAAAAAATTAATAATAAATTGAAAAGTTACATTCTTGCAAGTTGGTTACCTACATAGTCGAAAGTAAATACTTACTTATATGAAGTATCATAGACACAATCGATTAATATATTGAATGAACATGAATAATTTCACAGTAATGAAGAGCAATATACGTTTAAGTACTTCTTAAACGTATATTTTTGTAACATAACATTTGTAACATAAAAAGTACTCTTTTTATTCTTAATTTCAATACGTTCTCACTGCTCAATATTGTTTCATACAGATATATATTAATGCATTAGGTCATAAAAATATTTTTATTATCTGTTTATTGTGGTAATTATTTCTATATTTTATAATAGGTAATTGTTGAATTATTCCTAGTGGACTGTAGTTTTGAAACTCAATGAATGAAGCAAATATCTTTATGTTTGCTGGTTATAAGATAATAATAATAAAAATGTTACAAAATTGTAGATCGCTGTTTGTGCAGTCTTCTTCCATTTTATTTTTGGCAACCAGTCTTGTAGTAGACTATTACTGCCATTGTCAAGTGAATATCGATATTACAAGTTTCTTAATATCATTTCAACGAACTAACAAGATGGCGGCCATTTTGTTAGAACTGTCCTGGGAGTTTTTGTGGCAAGTCAGAATTCATGTTCCGTAGTATTACTTCACACACTTCACTAGTGCACAATAACCGAACTATATAACGTAAATCACAACCAATATTACACCATATAGAGCCAAATAACACAAGATTATAGATAAAATATAAAGACCCACTACATGGCATTCCAAGATCCCGCCAAATATTAAAAAAAATATAAGGAGCAGTCAAAGAAAAGAATTATTATCACAGAGTACATAATATATTTTGTTTACCATATCTTATCCGATACGAAATATATATATAAGAGTTGTTGAGTTATGTATGCTTGGTACACATATATATTTCAACAACTCATATATGTATGAATAGTTAGCTTAGCTTAGCTTACATAGCTCGCGAATTGCATGTATCAGGCAACAGCCAAAGCTGAGGTGTGCCGCGCACCCTTGAGCTAGTTGTCAAAATAAAATCGGCTGAGTGCCTTAAGCGCTCGCCTTAGTAGTACGGTAACGCTGTTAAAACCTTGTTTGGTCAATAGCGTAGTCAGTTAAAAAAAAAAAGAAAAAAGTTTACCATATACAACACTACTACTATATACAATTTTATCATAGACCATTACACACATGTGTTAATATTTGTTAATTTCAAACAGTAACTTTAAAATAATGCTTCATGTAAATAAATATAACAATGTTTTTTATTGTTTTATTTTGTAAATAATTACAAAATTATACAAGATAGTCATACTGTATTAAATAACCATTTATTTTATTATTTCTGTGAATTATTACAAACACAGTTTATATAATAATTTATTTAAGTATTCGCGACGATTCTTATCGTCTACGGCTAAGTTATAGCGTCACTCACTTCGTGCTTTTAGCCGCTTTTAGCTGTAATGGGTGCATGTATTTCGCAATAATGCGTCGCGAAGCTTATGTCGCTTACAAGAGAATCTACTGCAGTACTTGAATATAATAAATGTACATTTTACATGTAATGATAATGCCAGGCGACATCACATTAAGCGCTTAACATTCAGCGCTTTATGATTTAGAGAAAGTGTTGTCGGCAGTAGAGAGCCACCTGTCTCACGATAATTAATTAAACATTTTTAATTTATTCTCTCAGGATATTAGAACGAAAGTGCTTTTACTCTTCCCTGTGACGGTGTGCGTACGCATCGTAAAAATTTACTCTCATCATTTTTCCCTTACGCGCCAAAAGAAGTATAACTTCAATATCATAAGGGAAGAGTAAAAGCACTTTCGTTCTAATATCCTGAGAGAATAAATTAAAAATGTTTAATTAATTATCGTGAGACAGGTGGCTCTCTACTGCCGACAACACTTTCTCTAAATCATAAAGCGCTGAATGTTAAGCGCTTAATGTGATGTCGCCTGGCATTATCATTACATGTAAAATGTACATTTATTATATTCAAGTACTGCAGTAGATTCTCTTGTAAGCGACATAAGCTTCGCGACGCATTATTGCGAAATACATGCACCCATTACAGCTAAAAGCGGCTAAAAGCACGAAGTGAGTGACGCTATAACTTAGCCGTAGACGATAAGAATCGTCGCGAATACTTAAATAAATTATTATATAAACTGTGTTTGTAATAATTCACAGAAATAATAAAATAAATGGTTATTTAATACAGTATGACTATCTTGTATAATTTTGTAATTATTTACAAAATAAAACAATAAAAAACATTGTTATATTTATTTACATGAAGCATTATTTTAAAGTTACTGTTTGAAATTAACAAATATTAACACATGTGTGTAATGGTCTATGATAAAATTGTATATAGTAGTAGTGTTGTATATGGTAAACTTTTTTCTTTTTTTTTTTAACTGACTACGCTATTGACCAAACAAGGTTTTAACAGCGTTACCGTACTACTAAGGCGAGCGCTTAAGGCACTCAGCCGATTTTATTTTGACAACTAGCTCAAGGGTGCGCGGCACACCTCAGCTTTGGCTGTTGCCTGATACATGCAATTCGCGACCTATGTAAGCTAACCTAAGCTAACTATTCATACATATATGAGTTGTTGAAATATATATGTGTACCAAGCATACATAACTCAACAACTCTTATATATATATTTCGTATCGGATAAGATATGGTAAACAAAATATATTATGTACTCTGTGATAATAATTCTTTTCTTTGACTGCTCCTTATATTTTTTTTAATATTTGGCGGGATCTTGGAATGCCATGTAGTGGGTCTTTATATTTTATCTATAATCTTGTGTTATTTGGCTCTATATGGTGTAATATTGGTTGTGATTTACGTTATATAGTTCGGTTATTGTGCACTAGTGAAGTGTGTGAAGTAATACTACGGAACATGAATTCTGACTTGCCACAAAAACTCCCAGGACAGTTCTAACAAAATGGCCGCCATCTTGTTAGTTCGTTGAAATGATATTAAGAAACTTGTAATATCGATATTCACTTGACAATGGCAGTAATAGTCTACTACAAGACTGGTTGCCAAAAATAAAATGGAAGAAGACTGCACAAACAGCGATCTACAATTTTGTAACATTTTTATTATTATTATCTTATAACCAGCAAACATAAAGATATTTGCTTCATTCATTGAGTTTCAAAACTACAGTCCACTAGGAATAATTCAACAATTACCTATTATAAAATATAGAAATAATTACCACAATAAACAGATAATAAAAATATTTTTATGACCTAATGCATTAATATATATCTGTATGAAACAATATTGAGCAGTGAGAAGTTTACTTAACATTTAGTGTTTGTTTCATGTCAATCGGTTCGTAAATAAAAAAGTTATGCCAATTTAAAGAATCACGTCGAACATTTGTTAAACTATCTATCTATATATCTAAATCGGATAAGGCGTTTCTGAGATTAGCGTGCACAGACAAACAGATAAACAGACAAACAGACAAAAATTCTAAAAATCATTGTTTTGGGTTCCATTGCATTTATAAATACCCCTAATAATAGTTTTTCTCATATATACTTAATGTACAGACAGCGGTCAGTTACATTTTTATTATATGTATATATAGATTTTTAGCATCTTTTCAAACGTTGTATATTTTGATTAGTTAAGATACTACTAAATCATTAAAGATTTTTTGTGGTGTAAAGGGTGTCGAATGGGGTGTAAGGGGTGTCGTATAACATCATAAGATTTGAGACACCCAAGCCAACCTCACCTGCACGTGGAGCACCCTGCTGAATAACGAACGAGGCAATGGCGAAAACGGGGTGGTAGGGTTTTATGGTGAAAAAGCCAGTCATAGAGATTCGCTTCTTCGGGTCGCGTTTTGGGATCAGCTTGCGCATATCCAGCTTTTCGCAGGCCGGCATGACAGTGGCGACCGGCGATGGATAGTGTGTCGCTCGGTGGTCGCCATTGTTTTTGGTTTGTACTGTGCTTACCATCAGGCATAGTGCAGTCATTTTGCCGTGCTACAATAAAAAAATACTAATAACTGGTGGTGGTTAATGTATTATATAGTAATTATTACAACGTCTATTTCAGAAATAATTTTATTCGTTATTAAAAATGATAAATCTGCTATAATTATGAGGTATTAAAAAGAAAATATTAAGAAAGTAAATTTTAGATAAAAATGAACACAAAAAGTTATTATGTTTGGTCGAATATAATCACGTATCAATTACGTAAACAAAAACGAATTGCATTAAAATATAAATAATTGGTTTAAACAGTTGGTTTACACAAATTGATTCGTAGATTTCAGCGATAATTGCGTAATGCTACTTTGGCTATAGCAATGATTGATTTATATAGCAATGGACGTTTTATATTTCGTAGCTATTTCGTTTAACAGTAAATATGATAAATTCTTTTCTTTTCAAAATAAAATCGGGTGAGTGCCTTAAACGCTCGCCTTGGTAGTTCGGTGAAGCTGTTAAATCCTTGCCAGGCTTGATATAGCTAGTCAGTTGGAAGAAAAAGGATTTATTCAGTACAGTGCGTTTTAGATTGTTATAATTCAAGTAACTTCGCACTTAGCGTAATAAATAAAAATCTCAATAAATCTCATCTTAATTCGTAACTAGATTTAATGTGACATAAAAGACCAAAAGCAATAAAATTGAATTGTTACGAAAACTTGTATTTACGTCATTAAAACCTTTAAAGTGCGTAGCAATAAATATGCATTGAAATTTTAATTTAAATATTTTTCGACTTTTTAGTTATTTTAAGATGTAATATACTAATAATAATGTACTTAGACGTCATATCTTTGAGATACCAAATATTATTTTATTCGCAATTTAAAGATTGAGCCCGTCAAATAAATATTTTTTAGCTAAATCAACAAATAAAAAAAGCATTTAATCAACAGATTTAACGTGCCATAGAATGAGATAGAATATATTAATTATAATAATTTCTTATATTCGCGGTCTCGGTATTGTATACTGCACTAACTTATACTTGCTCTGGCCCCAACGTTTACGTGTGTATGTCTGCATGTCTGTTATTACATGTTTGTGTGTCTGTACATATAACGATGCCTTGGGAATAGTTGTCATAACTAACGTGGTGTTATATGAGTTTTTTTAAGGTTTCATTTCCGCATACATGGTTTTTTTCTTTTTAAACACATCTCCAGCGCCAGGAATCAAGTCCTATGGTGCAGCGAACTTACCATCTTAATTATCAAGAGACCCATTGCAGGGCCATAGGCCCCTACCTAGAGGAATGTATGGGCATATATACCAGCCCACAACGTAATGCCCACTCAAATTCCGAGAGCTTCATAGTTCTGCGGACACTGGACTCCACCGGTCAAACCACTAGCCCACCGGAACTTTCCACCACAGTTGACACATACAACCCGAATTATATGTGGACCACTTACAAATGTAATTGTCATGTGTGGTATTATTAATCATTGTACTCAGAATTACAGCAGCACCACTTAAACGTGAAGTATTTGAGCTTGTTGCCTTAACCAATCGCCCAAAGACTCGGTCCGCCAGGACAACTACATATAATAATCAGAACAAAAACCACTTAAACCACTGCGTCATCCGTGTACTGTAGTTAATTATAAGCTCAAAGATGGGACAAACAATATCCCTTATATATAATACATCTCGTCATCATATAATTATGTACAGATTGAACGTTCTCGATATCGGCTCGAGTAATATTAATCAACAAACACAACAATATATTACGAAAGTCATAAAGTGGGAAGATTGCTCGCAGATACGTCCTTGCTCTGAACACAAGACTGTGCCGAGTTCGTTCCATATTTATTTAGGACAGTTTACTTTGCGTGATCTAGTATATTCAGTAATCTGTGGCGTACTCGTGTTGAATGTTATTTTTCTATATTATTCGATGGACCTTCTTATTATAAACCTTTTCTTCTGTTTGGTAAAGTTCTGTTAATCTAAGCTTACATTCGTAAATTTTGTATTAACATTATTGCGCTTATGCGATGAATGAATACAACTGATGCTAAGGAAATTTAGAAATATTGGCGACCCCAATTTGACCATTTTTTAAATTCTAGATAAATAAAGATTTTTTTGTCAAACAGTGTACAAATATGGCACATTCATAAACATATGGATCTTGAGATATGACAAACAAAGGTTTCGGTTCTCGATGATAAGAAAAAAACTGTATCCAATTTCTAAACAACAAAAAAGTATAGAAAATCTATCTAAATCTCTATAATAATAATAATATAATCAATATAATAATCTATAAAAATCGATGCAAACAGCTTTTGGATGAACGGGAGGATAGTGAGATTAAATTGGAAAAGATTATTGACAAGAACACTCAATTAAAAAATGAATTGGCTGAATTACACATTGAATTAATGGACAGCCTTGGGATTTTTTTTTTCAGAGCAGGGCTACGGCTGTTGAACCAGCTAGTATGCATTCTCAAGCTTATGGTGGCCACTGTGCAGCCGAGATAATGAGGGGCTTTTTAGACACGCATATTTGTAACATTTGTAACTTTGTTAATGTTTATATTTTTTGAAGTGAATCTTCTATAGGCGCGACTAGAAGGTAACTGGACGACAATGCAACGGAAGTCCGTTACGGCAATATGGCGTCACGTTTCTGTACCATCCGGTTTTTTAATGTTTTTGATTTTGTCAATAAATAGTTTATAAACAAATCAAACAAAACATTTTGAAAAAAGTTATAATATTTTTTAATAAAAAATATAAAATTGAATAATAATAAAAATCATACAGTAGATTTAATTATATATGTATGGGCGCGCGACCGTGCTGCCATCTGGTTTCAATGTAAGTAAGTAACAAATTAAATCAAAGCTTTATTATCTGTAGTGCCATCTATCAGCTATGTCGGAACTTAAATAGCACAGAAAATATTATTAGCAACTCTTTGTTATAAAATAAATAAAATATAGAAAAGAATTTATGTTTCTCATTTCAGTTACCATAAACCAATCATATCATATTTGAAGTATGATAGTAAATAAACTATTGTTTTAAAAGTGTATAGTGGTCGAGGATAATAAATGTATATATTACTAGTATTACATCATCTATAAATGCCTTTTTAAATTCTCATAATATGATGTATTCATTTTTAACTTAATCGCCATCTCTTATAACACCAATGAATTTACTTCAATCGCGTTTGTCGGTTACTACACGCACTCATTCTTTATTATTGTTTATATATAGTCCTGTTCTTTTTTTCTTAAGTCACTGACTACGTCATTACTTTGGTCCCCCACTGAAAATCAACGCTGCAGTACCAACAGAGGTGTCATTGTTGGATAAACTATGTATATATTTCCTTTATTTATCTCGTTGTTTGCAATTGTTTTTCAACATAAAATACTTTATTTTCTTCTTTTTTAAATGAAGATATAGACTAAGATTGTACCGTGGGAGAATTGGCTGTCAAATGCAGATAACGGGACACACATAAGGCTCGGTCTTGACAGACAGACAGTTAAAATAACTGACCCTTGGCGACAGATTTTCAACTAGAAAGTAGTAGCTAGTCAAGTAAGTCTTAAGAAAAGTCCTACCATCATGCTGCGGTATCATTAGGGTATTGTCCTTCAACGAAAGTTCTGGCTCGTCACAGAATGTTTCGTGGCGGTAGGGCTTTTAGGCCCGTCTGGCTGGCTACCGTCCTCATGTTGGAAACCTATCGCCAAGCAACTATGATTGTTCCAGAAACTGCATTTGAGAACCAGCCCATCTCTAGATTTAGTCTGTTTACTAACTTTGACCTCATGGGATTATGGCTACCTACTGAGGCATCAGTCGTTACAAAACCTTAACTTTACATTCCGTTTGCGCCTTGTCAGGCAACATATGTCGGCTTGAATAATATAAAAATATGTGCGTCGTCCCGTAATATGCGTTTATTGATTTTACAATGTACTGTTAATTGTAACGAACATTTGTTCGAACATTTGTTTTTTTTTTTTTAGCCACATACAATCAAATAATTAAAAAAGTTTTGAACACAGACTTTGACAATCAATGTAGCATAGTAATTTTAGTAGGAGACAGCTCTGATATAAAAAAAAATATTTGTATAAGACAACAGAAAAGCTGTTACATTTGAATGTGAGAAGCATAATGTTATGTGCCTTCCCATATTCAATTTCCCTATCAGAAAAAAAAAAACAATAATATCCATCTATATATACATACAATAATAAAAATGTAACTGACCGCTGTCTGTACATTAAGTATATATGAGAAAAACTATTATTAGGGGTCTTTATAAATGCAATAGAACCCAAAACAATGATTTTTAGAATTTTTGTCTGTTTGTCTGTTTGTCTGTTTGTCTGTTTGTCTGTGCGTTTGTGCACGCTAATCTCAGAAACGCCTTATCCGATTTAGATGTGGTTTTCACTGATATATCGTGGTAAGGTTCACTTAACATTTAGTGTTTGTTTCATGTCAATCGGTTCGTAAATAAAAAAGTTATGCCAATTTAAAGAATCACGTCGAACATTTGTTAAACTATCTATCTACTGTTCTTTCTCTTTTCAGTAGCATTGACTGCAACTTTACTAAATTTCATTATAATAATAATGGTCTATATAAAATTATGATTACATAATAATAATAAATATAAGGTAAAAATGATCAGTTTCGGAAAATTAAAATAACCAATGTCAGTTGACCTCAGATCTATATGATCAATCATATGAAATTGGGTTCAGCTTAGGCTGGTGATGTAGGTTGTACACGTCTGCGCAGGTATATAAAGCGCGCCGAGAGCCGCGCCGCTGCTTCGTAGTCCGGTGAAGCTGTAAAGACCTTAACAGGTCAATAGCATAGTCAGTTCAAGAAAAAAAAAACGCGCCGCTGCTTACAGCATTCAATTATTCGCAGCAAACGCACGTATTCCGGAGGCGCATGGCGTAACAGTTGCATTCGATAACACTGACTGTTTGCATAGTTCATCTATTCTATCTATCTTCTTCTATATACATACATATAATAAAAATGAAGTGTGTGTATGTAATATCAAAATAAATTTTTTCACTGATTGGGTATGAAAGTATACACGCTTCTGATAACAAAAATGCAATTTTTAAAATTTTTGTCGGTCTGTCTGTCTGTCTGTTTGATCCGGGTAATCTTCGAAACGGCTGAACCGATTTTGTCGGGAATTTCACTGGCAGATAGAGAAAATTACAGCGCGTTACTTAGGCTACTTTAAATTAGACTATCTGTTAACCGCGGCTTCGTCTGCCATGCTATCTTCAAAACGATTCGATCGATCTTCAGATCACTTTCACTGGCAGATAGCTGATCTTATAAAAAGTAATTTAAGCAATTTTAGTTTATACTAGCTGTTAACCGTGGCTTCGCCCGCTGTGCTATCACCAAAACGGTTACATCGATTTTCACGGGACTTTCAATGGTAGATAACGAACCTAATAAAAAGTAATTGTGGTTATTCTATTTTAGGCTAGCTGTTACCCGCGACTTTGTCTGCATGAAATTTAGCAAGATTTCAACTTATTCTTTATTTTTAATGACAGAAATAATTATCGGCTTATTGTTTACAATTCGACATTATAATTATTAATAACATTAATGATATAGAGGTCTTCCTAATAAGAGTATTACGTAAAGAGTTCCATAATACAATTTGTTGCGGAACAGACAAGCGTTTATTTTTTGTATAGTCACTAAATCTTAATTATATTAATGGCAATGTATATTAAATGTAATGTAAATATAAATCTTTATAATAATATTTTTAGTTATTGTTTCAATAGTTCCTTATACAGTGTAAGGGAGCACTGAGGTAGTTATATGGTTGGTTATGGTTGCTGATGACAAACCTCATTTGGCACCCTCTTTGTATTTATATATACATTAGATATATAAATGTTACATGTTACTTTTAGTGGCGTGCGCGTCGTACTTACAATTGTATTTAAAGAGCGTTTCTGTAATTGTACATAGTCTCACAATTCTATAATTCTTTAATACGATTTTTAAAAACGCGTGCGGAGCTGCGGGTACAGCTAGTATTAAATACATTAGTGTATAATTTGACATGGCGTCATAGTGACAAATTTATATTTTTTGATATCAATAAATGTATTAATAACTATACAAAATAACGCAGGATAGTATGTATCTTCCCAAGAAGTATAAACGTGACATAGCTACATTGATAGCTTATAATATAAATAGGTTAAGTGACTCAGCGGTATCATCTAGTTCACCTAATGATACTGTGATTAAATTTTTAAACTAGTAGATAAGACAAAGGAGCAGTGTAATATCACTTTGTATCACCAAAATATTAATCGCTTCTCCGGCAAAATATTAGATATAGAATTATTATTAAATAGAGAGAGACTGGATATCTTATGTTTTACGGAAACATGGCTCGATAAGTTGGACATTGAAGTTATGGCTATGAGAGCCTGTGATGAGTCCAAAACTTTGTTTATAGAAAATGTAAAAGATATAAGTATGTTAATGAATCTCAACTTATAAGTGTCCTTGAACCACCAAAAATGGTTATAACGGGTGATGGAATTAAATATAAATTTAATAAAACTTCAACATCAATATCTAGTTAATGAATAATATGTTAACTTTCCTTTTTTTTTATTTTTATTATTTTAAGTACTATGTCAACTATTAGTTCCTATTGATGTCTACTATTAGTGATGTTCGTTTTTTGTGATGTCATTCATTAAGCTCTTTTAAAGAATATGAGTGGACCTACAAATTCAGAATTTAAATTCTCATTTATTAGTGCAGGTGAAATAATAAGGGCTTTCAAACAATTAAATTTAAAACACACGGAAGACATATGGGGAATGTCGGTAATAGTAATACAGTCCTTAATTGTCACTATTTCACCACATTTGGCTAATATATTTAATCAGTGTATATCAAAAGGAACTTTCGCTAATCTAATGAAAGTAAGCAAAGTGGTTCCTTTGTTTAAATCAGGCTGCAGAAGTAGTCTTGGAAATTATAGACCTATTTCTGTACTTCCGTCGATAAGTAAAATTTTTGAAAAGATTATGCTTAAACAATTGGTAGAATATTTTACTGTGCAAAAGTTTCTGGATGGTCGACAGTTTGGTTTCACAAAATCGAAATCTACTACTGACGCTGGTGCAACGTTCACAAATCACATATTGGGAGCCTGGGAGGATATGCAGGATACAATTGGTGTGTTCTGCGATTTGTCTAAGGCCTTTGATTGCGTTGATCATAGTACGCTTATACTTAAATTAAAACACTATGGTATTTGTGGATCTTCTCTCGACCTTCTAGTCTCTTATTTAAAAGATCGCTGTCAGAAAGTTAACATACATGGGGTACCCTCTGCGGGATCACTTGCTAGAATTGGTGTCCCGCAGGGCTCTATTTTAGGGCCGTTTTTGTTCTTAATATACATAAACGATCTACCGCTAGTGGTCAATAACTCTGCTGACATGGTGCTTTTTGCAGACGATACTTCTCTAATATTTAAAGTGAAAAGGATAGATTCAGAGGTCGGGCATCTGAATAATACTTTAAGTGAAATTTGTCATTGGTTTGCGTTAAATAACCTATTGCTAAATGCAGATAAAACGAAATGAAGACTTTGGTCGACAATGACGAATTAAATGCGATTGTGGAAGCTGATGATACACAATCTACGGCTGAATTAGCAGCAACTTTCGACGTTAGCGTCAAAACAATATTGGTCCATTTGCGTCAAATTGGCAAGGTATAAAAGCTTGACAAATGGGTGCCCCACGAACTCAATGATCGTCAGCGCGAAATACGCGTCGAGACGTGCCTTGCACTGCTCAACAGACACACAAATGAAGGAATTTTGAACAGCATTGTTACCTGCGATGAAAAATGGATTCTGTTTGATAACCGCAAGCGCTCAGCAAGTTGGTTCGATCCTGATTCAGCACCTAAACAATGCCCTAAACGAAAACTTACCCCTAGAAAAGTGATGGTCACTGTTTGGTGGTCTAGCGCCGGTGTTATTTATCACAGCTTCTTATCAAATGGGATAAGCATTACTGCAGATGTGTACTGTGAAAAACTGAACACAATGATGGAGAAGCTGGCACATCTCCAACCAGCATTATCAAACGGGCATTGTCAGCGCTATGTCAAACGGGTTTTAGTTTCAAAAGGATATTATAGAGTGGATCAGTATGTGAATGATAGTGATGTCTGGAATTGACTCCTCTCTGTGCATCCACTAAAAGCATTGTATAATGTATTGGAAATATATGTTTAAAAAATGTACCCGATCGAGTTTCTTGCCGGTTCTTCTCGATGACTGGGTTGTTTTCCGAACCGGTAGTAGTCTTTGACGTTCATAAGTGCCTTATTAGGGCCTAAACTGAATAAAGTATTTTTGATTTGATTGATTTGATATCGACCAACGGAAGAAAAGAGCTACTGGACCGTTTTAACTTCAGCTATTTATATACAGATTTCTTTACATATATTTATTAATATATATAATAAATAATATTTAAGTACAGTTTAAGACGAAATCAATACATAAAAATTAATATGAAGTATTCTATTGTTTGTTAGGGCTAAACTCCGAAATTACAGAACCTATTTTGGCAAGACTTATACAGATAGGTATTTGTATATTAAAGAAATTTCTTAGTGTACATATCATTATGATTTTACACAAGAGTTAAACATTACCTAACGATAAAATTTAACAGACAATTTAATATCGGTAAATATTATAACGGTAAAGTAATCGTGAGAAAATAACGGTAAAAAAATAAAATACTAACCAGTTAAGTCAGATAAGACACGTATTTTTTATGAAATAACAAAAGCATTTTCTTGTCAACGAAGTCGCAGGTGAGAGCTAGTTATGTAATAAATTTCAAAGGACGTACATCACTTGCTGATGGAGTGTGTGCAGTGCAGGAGAGTGTGCAGTGTCCACGAGCAATACGAGTTTATCAATAAATATGTACTCTTACCGACATATAAATACTAGCTTCTGTACTGACTTTGCCCGCGAGGAATTGTTACTTTGAGCTAACGCTAATACTCAGCGAAAGCTCTCAAAAGTCTTAGCGTGATGATATATAGCCTATAACTATACTATAAATGAACTATATAACACTGAAATAATTTTTCAAATTTCAAATAGGTCCAGTAGTTCCTAAGATTATCCCCTAGAACATCACAAACTTTACCTCTTCATAATATTAGTGTAGATAGATATATCAAAACGAGCGAGACTGCGAACAAAAGCTAGGTAGTGCATATAACCATAGATGTTTTGATTAAGTCTCAATAACGTCGATATTAATTAATATTTAATTGGTATAACAACATAACGTTTCCTTCAGGCACGACAACAGATTATGAACAGGAAGCAGTTTGTAACTTAAGTCGTAGATCAAACAAAATTTAGAGACTTCCTCAATCACAGGTGTTGTTTATAGCTAAAGTTCTGAGTGCGGGTTGACTAAGAAACCGAACCCAGCTTATAGATAGCCGCGGAACTCGATTACTTGTAAATTATCCGTTCAAGTTTGTCCCCGCGTGACCTCACTAGCTTCTTCACTATAAATAGTTCAGTTACGTATATCGAAATTAGAATAACATTTATACTCGACTTCGTAGAAAGAGGTTATTATTTTGCGACGGTATATTTTTTTTTATTTAAAACAGTCTGTAGCTTAAATGGTTTGATGTATTTTAATATCTGAACTATTGTTAAGTGCGCCTTAATTGTATGAAGTATTTAAGAGATTTAAGTGTGACATCTGTGAATAAAACATTGAGTTTGTGGTCAGGTGTTTCGGTTTTTCTACTTTATATATTTTAGCGTTTGACCACAATTTCACTTGATGATTGAATTAAATTATTACTTAATTAATATATAACGCTCTTTCAATTAATTAAGATATTTATTTATTTATAATTGGTGTTGGTCACAAATTGACTATGTCACAAGTGATTAATAGCAAAAAAAAAAAAACAAAATGTACACAAAAAATATCATTTACCGGTTTTTCATTCCAACCACAAGTATTCATTCCTCGGATGTCGGGAAAGCAAGGATGGCATTACATACACCCACAGATCAGATAATGAGTAATTCATTTTATTCTCCAATACTAGTCTTTGGATTCGGTTACGTGTGTAGTACAACATCTTCTACAATATTACATATGTCACAATTTGGTGATGACTTCACTTTTATTAAATATGAAAAGCTATTCAGTGGAATGTGCCCTGAACGGAGTCGAAAGGCAATACTTAATTCAGTTCGACTGATTTTAATTTTGTCGAATCAGGTATTGCGCAGTAGGTTGTAAGGTTTTGTACCAAATGCCTTTGTTAACTGATCGGTTATTGATGTGTTCCTTCCATATTTTGCGCCAATGTTTTCTTATAAGATAAAGATGATCAGCATAGTAAGGTATATAATTAAATGAACCGAATTCTCATGATATTTAAAAATTAATGTAAATTTGCTTATTAACGCCCAAAATAAGTTTACCCTGACAAAATGATATTTTAACTAACTCATCAAACTCACAACACTTTTAACAATATATTTGCAGCCAAACTTACCTAAGAAAAGTTCGATAAACCTTACTGATCAATAATTAAATACACAAACTTCATTAGCAAAATATAAAATTGAAATTAACAGTAGGTATGCATATCATTACATAGTATAAAACAAAGTCCTCTGCTACGTCTGTCTGTCTGTCTGTTCGCGATAAACTCATAAACTACTAAACAGATTTTCACGCTGTTTCATCAATAGATAGAGTGATTCATGAGGAAGGTTTTGGTATATCATTTGTCAAGGTTTTTTTTATGTTATCAGCGTGGGACAGCGTCCGCTGGGCCCACTAGTTTAACTATAAGAGTGTTCGTCCAGTGGTCAACATTCGACTATAGAGAAAAAAAAACGTTTTCCAATTATTTATATTGATAACTCTAAAGATTGTGAATAGCTACAAAATAACAAAAAAAAAGGAGGAAATCAGCTGAGAAACATTTCCCCGCTACCTATTACAGGCTGACTGGTTGAACACTCGCAATATTGATAGAGGATACTTCGTACTCGATTCTCATTCTAAACCAATTAAAAAGTAGGTGCTTAATATTTGACCTAATTATCTAGAGAAATACAAAAATTAGATTCAACCCCATACGCAACTTTGTTTACATACAAACGATCAATAGGACAGTGTCAGTGCAAACGAACTCGCTTCCTATAAGCCGGTGAGAGGGGCTCAGTCAAACGTGAAAGAAATTGGGGTCAACGACTACCAACCCAAGGTTAATTTTTGTAAATAGCTCTGATTCCATTCAGTACGCGAGGCGACTGATAATTTTGAACAATTATTAAAATATGTGTACTTTGATTGTGTAATTTCATAAAATGTAAGTAAATTGTTGTAAATAGGATGATTCATACCTGGTAGTTATTATATTAGGCAGTTAGTAGGCAACTCCTGGTCTCTCCCACGCCACATTCCTTTTTTCCTTTGCATACCACCAGAGGGAGGAGATCGACCTCGTCGCCATTATGGTACGTGCCGCGAAAGAGTCGTGAACGCTCTATGTCACGAACAAGTACGCAAACCACATAGCAAGTGATAATATATTTTTTCTGAACACCTACTCACTGGATACGAACGCAATACCTGCTGAAATCAGCAATCAACCTCTTCCAAGTAAGTGTGTTGAGCGTGTTTCCTGTAATACCCCTGCCCTCGCAAGCCGCAAAAATACAGTTTTCAGCTCTCCTTATAAGAAACACCGCAATCAATAGAGGTGAAAGGAATCAAGTGACTGGACCACATTCAAGCCCGCTCCCCCGGATTCCATGGTCTCTCTCGGCGGATTTTCCCTCTAATACCTATTTATAAAAATATCAACATAAGGCACATGTCTTTTCCGTCCGTCCATTTTAATATACATAACTGACAGACAAACACTCAAACAAATACATTTTTACATTTATGACATTAGTAATTCTTACTTCAAAAACCTTCCTCGAGACGGAGCTGTGCTGACATAGGCGTTCACAGTTCGACCCTTCTAACTGGTATTCTTTTAACAACTCCTATGCTATCACTCTTTTATTTTATTTATTATTCAGAATGCTGGTCATTAAAGTTTTGTCATATACTCGTATATATATACCAATTAGAAAACTAATCTTATTGTTGGACACAGGCTTACTGAGGAAAATATAGGGTTCCCGTGGGGATAGTAATTAACCCGAATGAAACGCCTGAGGGAGTATCCAGCGCAGGTAAATTAGGAAGAAAAACGAAGTACTTTTTGTCAGTAACAAAAAATAAAATAACATTATATTTTATTTAGTATAAAAGTCAGTTATAACTGTCAACTTTTATCAATATCAAATATTTATGTATTTATTTATGTTGATTCTTTCTGATGTGTCATTTTATCGCTTCTAAAAAATAGATGGAATGTTACATAATAATGAAACGATTTTATAGGTATTTTGCCAGTTTAACGCGCGTACCATATATTAAAAGGATTCCTAGTTAATTAAAAATAGGCGTAACCTAGCTATACCTTCGACTCTGCACCCCTTTGTGGTCACTTGCTATTATTAATATTTATCGTAAAGACTTTACAACAAAATCCCTACAGGGATACAGAAAAGACAGGGTATTTTTCACACAAAAAAGTAATAATCCCGAGGACTACCTCAAACCTACATTAACGCAAGCGAATCCATGAGCAAAAACTAGTATATTATAATATAATTGACTGTCAAACTTCATTAATATCGAGAACCTTTCCGTGTTTTAATTTTAACCTTTGTGAAATGTATAAATAATGTAATGGAAGTTCTATGTTTAATGAAAAAAAATGGCAAAAAAGAGTACATGTTATAGAATTTACTTAACATTCAACATAAGGGTTTTGGTGTATAGTACGAAAAATACTCCGTCGGCTATAATATTAAAAAATTTAATTACAGGAATGTAAAAAATAAAATTGTAATCAATTAAAGTAAATAAATAGTTGATATAACTCAAAGAAATAAGTATTTGTCGATTTTTTATGAACATGTCGAAATGTTTTATTCACTCCTTTGTGATTTTCAGAATAACAAAAACGGGCACTTAAGGACGCTTTCAGTTTAGACGATTGGTGTCTAACTGCTGCCGTACGGTTGATACACAACAAATTTATGAGCGGGTGTCGTACTACAGTCGTACAATAGCAGTACGACCTAAATCGACTAAATCGATGTGCTATGCGGTTGCAGTCCGACTGTATTTTTGTGATGTCCACCAATACTTGCATTCAGTCGAGCCATGGATTCAAACGAGGAAGCATTATTGTTAAAAAAATATTCAATACAGAAATAAATGTTTACTTGGATAACTCTTTTAAAGTGTATTTTTATTTTTTAAATTTGTGATAATTTATTTACATTCCCAAGTTTTTTTTTCTGTGTACAAATAAAATAATCATCATATTTTGAGTATCATACAGCGACCCGGACCTGCATTTCGTATATATGTTTTTTCTATTTCTGTGTAATCTATAGTAAGAAAGTAGGCAAAGTTATTTATTTTACAAAATGCAAAACGTGATGTGCTCTCCTCACTAGAAAATCAAGAAAGAGGCACATGGCGTCCGGGGTGTTGCCGTCTTGCCAACGGACTTAGGCCGAACATTTTGTAGGAAAAACATAACCGCTCATGTGCAGTGCGCTAAACGACCTGCTCTCGTGTGGCAGCAGTCCGATATTAACCGCTTAAATTGAAAGCGCCCGTAAGGTTGTTTTATTCCATTGAATAAAAACGTGACCTATGTATACTAAGTTAGTTATTTATATTAATCATTATTTAGATTTTAACAATTGCGCAAATATTCTCCATATTCTCATATTATAATATTAATTTTTTTTTATAGTAGCACGGCAAAATGACTACACTATGCCTGATGGTGAGCACAGTACAATCCAAAATCCATCACCGGTCGCCGCTGTCATGCCAGCCTGAGAAAAGCTGGATATGCACAGGCTGATCCGGAAACGCGACCCTCAAAAGCGAATCACTATGACGGGCCTTTTTGCCATATACATGGTGGTTGCGACCCAGTCAAGCTGTAAAACCCTACCACCCCGCTTTCGCCATTGCCTCGTACGTTATTCAGCAGCACCACGTGCAGGTGAGGTTGGCTTGGATATCTCAAGTCTTAGATGTTATTTGACACCCCTTTTACCCTTAATTTTGATGTTGATCAGTTGTACGATACACAAATTGACATTTCGAGGTACCACCTAGTGACGAGTAATAACACAAAGTAAAAAACCTTTTCATGAAAAAACACGATCTTATTAAATGCGTGTTGCGCCCGCGCTTTTGTAATCGATCCTTTTTAGTTCCCGCACACATCGCGGTTCTCAGTAATATCTCGAACCTAGGTCGTTGTTGTGGATAGTTAAAGGTTTTAATAAGACGAGTCATAAACAATAGGGAGGCTGTCATTGTATTTAGAATAAGAATGAATGTTGATATGTTGGAAGTTGGAAATATTAAAATAAACAGGTTACTGTACAATGCTTTATTATTACATACATAACATGGCGCTGCGGAAAGTCGAACTATAAAAATACTATGAAAATGAACCGGTTCTGAAAATTTTATAAAATAACAGAATCAATGAAAAGAAGTCAAAATGGCGGAAAGTACCAAGAAAATTGTAATACACGGAGAACAAGGCGTTTCGGGCTTAAAAACCCCGCAAACCCTCAATAACCTCACGTCAGAAAGTTATAAAAAATGGATGCAATTTTTTGATATATATAGAAAAGCATCAGGATTGGCGCATAAGCCGGAAGATATTCAGGTTGCGGTTCTTTTGCACACAATGGGTGAGGCTTGTGTTGAAATATATAATACATTTAACTTAACAGAAGAAGAAAAAGATAAGTATGATATAGTGCTGCGTAGATTCAATGAGTATTTTATTCCAAAAAGAAATGAATGTTTAAATTCCCACATTTTTTTTACAAGAAACCAGATAATAGGTGAGACATTTGATCACTATGTAACCGAATTGAGAAAGTTAGCCAGTGAGTGCAATTTCGCAGATTTAAAAGATAGATTAATAAGAGACAGAATAGTGGCAGGAATTTCGGATAGTAAACTACGTGACAGACTATTAAGAGAACAAGACCTGACATTAGAAAAGACAATTACTATAGGGAGGTCAGCTGAACTTGTTTCAGAACAATTGAAAAAATTCGAAACAACAGAAACATCATTATATACTATAAATAAACACAAAAATACATCGGAGAATCCAATAAATAAACAGAAAAATACATCGGAGAATCCAAAGACAAGTGGAGATAAGTTAAGAGGAAAATGTTTCCGTTGTAATTATAATCATCAGAGAGGAAAATGTCCTGCATTTGGTAAAAAATGTATGCAGTGTGGTAAAATTGGTCATTTTGCAAGTAAATGTCAAAGATATAAGAAAGTGATTAGAAACATAGAAACATTCAGTGACACTGAACAAGAAGAAATAGATAAAGTGAAACAAGTGTCAATGGGTCTAATTAAAATAAATTGTATTGATAAAAAGATATGCTCTTCATGGCAAGAGACTGTAAGGAATTTTGAAAAAGCTCTTAGAAGAAAATAAAGATATTTATCAAGGTTTGTTAACTTACAGAAATACACCAATATCAGAGTTAGGTAAAACTCCTTCTGAATTATTGTTTAATAGAAAAGTTACCAATATGTTACCTAGCGTTTCTTGTTTTGAAGAAGATAAGAATTGTTATAGAAAAGAACTGTATACTAAACAAAAAAAACAACAATATTATTATAATAAACATGCTAGAACTTTGCCTGTGTTAGAAAAAGGCAAAGCTGTAAAAATAAAGGATGAACGTAGTTCAGGACCTCATAAAGGTGGTTTAGTCGTAGGACATGGACAGGGACCAAGATCATATCTGATTAAGACGGAAGAAGGTGGTATAGTGCAGAGAAATAGAAAAGATTTAATTCGTAATGGACAGTATAGTGAGAGTTACAGGATTTATGATGAGGTATTGCCCGATAAAGCCACTGTGGATGAAAATGAAGTTCCTAACATAAACAACAATATAGTAGACACTACATTAGACTCACATATAAACAGTTATAGAACTAGAGCAGGAAGAGAGGTTAGAAGACCTGCGTATTTGTTAGATTATTATTAATTTAATATTAGTTAAGAAGTTCAGTATATTTGTTTGTTTTCTTTAGTTATAATATGTATTGTTATTGTTTTAAAAGAGAGAAGATGTTGTGGATAGTTAAAGGTTTTAATAAGACGAGTCATAAACAATAGGGAGGCTGTCATTGTATTTAGAATAAGAATGAATGTTGATATGTTGGAAATATTAAAATAAACAGGTTATTGTACAATGCTTTATTATTACATACATAACAGTCGTCCCCGCGCGGAGCCCTCGTGATATTATTTTCGCGATACAGTGACTCACCTACATCACTTGAACACATAAATGAGATCATCTCTCTCACACTCATGCACATATATACACATGGTGGGAGGGTTTTATTTTTTTTCCCTCATCGAACTGAATCGAATAGTTTTAGTTCGTTTCATTCCGATATACACGTATTCATTTGTGAATCATGCAATTTCGATTGTATGGTTCACAAATGTATATATGTATGAATAGCTTAGAATAGTTAGCTAGGTCAGACGCGTCTTTTTCCAGGTAACAGCCCAAGCCGAGGTGTGCGTGCACCCTTGTGTATGTTACCTAAAAACCCAAATCGGTTGTGTGCCTTAAGCGCCAACCTTAGTAGTCCGGTGAAGCTGTGAAGACCCTCCTGACTTCTATTTCGATAACATACAAAATGTTACTAATAATACACTGAATATAAATAAAAATGATAGTTTCATCAGAAAATCATAAAATACACCATATGGTAAGAATAATTACTATCTATAAACTTATATTCCCAGTTCCAAAAAGATATTATTCTACAAGACACTATTTTGACATATTTCAATATATACCTATATATACTGGGTGTTAGAAAAAAGTGCATGGGAAGTACCTACAACTTATTCATTGATACATATAGTCAAGCCAAAACATACGTCAGGTCCGACGCTGGAGTTACCGATAATTTCAATGTAGCCGTAGGTTTGCACCAGGGTTCAGCTTTAAGCCCTTATATAATTCCTTTTTGTTATGGATGCGTTAACATCAAATATACAGGAGGAGATACCCTGGTGTATGCTGTTTGCTGATGATATTATTCCTGTCAGCGACGATACTACCGAAGTCCAGAGTGGGCTGGTAAAATGGCGAGAAAAACTGGAGAATGTTGGTTTGAAAATCAGTAGACTAAAAACTGAACATTTGTTTTGCGACTTCGGTGGTCCATCCAGATATTCTCCTATAGCTTTAAATGGTATATCCTTACCAACCTGTTCTGATTTCCGGTATCTTGGTTCTCTGATCCAAAACGATGGTTGCATAGACAAGAACGTGAGGAATAGGATAAATGCAGGGTGGATGAAGTGGCGAAAGGTGTCTGGTGTAGCTTATGACCCACGAATTCCCTTGAAACTCAAGGAGAAGATGTACAAAACTATTATAACACCAGTCATGTTGTACGCATCTAAGTGCTGGGCGACGAGAGAGAAAGATGAGAGAAAACTACATGTTGCAGAGATGTGAATGTTGAAGTGGATGGGTGGGTTTATTAGAATGGATAAGATTAGGAATGAATATATCAGAGGAAGTTTGAAAATAGCACTAGTGACAGAGAAGTTAAGGAGTACTAGGTGAGCATGGTATGGGCATATCATGAGGAGAGATGATGACCATGTAACTAGAAAAGCTTTAAGTATGACGGTCGATGGATATAAAAGTAGAGGAAGACCGAAAAAGGTATGGATGGATTGTGTGAAAAATGGTATGCGTGTTATTAGTCGTTTCTGGTTCAAAATTAATAAAAAAGTAGGTGCTTCATATTTGACCTAATTATCTCGAGAAACGCAAAACTGATATACACTCAACATCAGGTAATTTACGTAAAAACGAACTGGTATAATAAATACGGAAGCGAAAGAATCACGCCCTGCCGCCCACTCCGAGGAGCGTCCCGCGCCTTAGCTCGCACCTCGCTTCCCTTTGTTCAAGCGTGCGGCATTCCCACGATAGCAGTTACGTAATAATTAACCTTGAAATGTGACCCTTTAATTTTGTTCATTAATCCTAGGCGTGATTTTTTACGTTTAAAAGTATCGTTCCCATACTTTAAAGTAAACTTTAACTAAGTGTATCTTTGTTGTTTAGTAGTATTTGTTTTGATATTATTATTTTATATATAAAATGTGACCATAAAATTTCATATCCTAGAACACTGCGAGGATTTAACCTGTCACCTGGTATATATAACTTTACCGTACAGTACCAGACTTTATTCCTTTAGACTTTATTTACGATTTCTCACGTCGAAGAGAAGACAGAGATAGTTGGCTAATTTCGGTTTCATATAGCGTGGAAATTCGTAACAAATAAATAACTCACATTCGCATTTATAATTAAAGGATGTAAATAATGAAAATACAGTTAGTTCCTTTGAAGCTCAAACACGTCATGAATACTGAAATAATTAGCATAAGATGTGACTATTTCATAGAGAAGGTTCCAGGCTATATTTTTTAATTCCATTGCTTTTACTATTATTTTAATTAAAAGTTTATGTAAATGAAGTGTATATACGTATATACAAGATTAAATATATTATGTACTTATTTACTTCAACTGGTATACTTTTACTAATATATGGAAGACTCGTAAATATTTGATATTGATTATTTGTATACAAAACAAGATGAAACCATAGTAACTCCGCTTTCTCACATCATTCAATCTAATTTGAATGAAGGTAATCAAACAGCGCTCGCCCCATTTGTAAATTAACTATCATTTTGGTCTTGTGATTTCAATGAAAATAATAAAAAATAACCATTTTTTAAAGGATATTCTAATCTATATTTATTGTGTTAAAGTTATTCAGTGTCTATTTTATATTTATTGATTAGTTCGATAACTCATAAAATATTTCAAAAGTACATGAATACGGCTTCGCTTATCCCATTTTTTTTAGCTGGACTTCGTCCCGGTAGATACGGATTGGCTTGCGTGATGGTGTAAGGACATAGTTTATAGTATTATGTAAAATATGAAAAATTCACATGACCTAATGTTTCTGTAGTCTTTATGGTGGTAGAGCCACACTGAAACTATTACTGGTTTCAGCATGAATGGGTCGGCTCGCCCGGGGTAGTACCACTCTCTCATAGAAAACCGACGTGAAGTAACAGTGCTTGCATTGTTGCGTTTCGTTTGGTCAGTGAGAGCGCCGGAGGCCCACCTCCCCTCCGCTCTCCTCTCTCCTCTCCCTCGTCTCTCCTCTCTCCTCTCCCTTCCCTAACCCGTCCCCCCAAAGGGTGGCAACGCATTTGCGATTCCTCTGATGTTGTTAGTGTCCCTGGACGGTGGTGATCACTTAACATCAGGTGACGCACATGTTCGTTTGCCATCTATTATATTAAAAAAAACAGCTAAACTTAGTTCTGACAAATTTGTCTTAGCACATCATACGCTCAACAAATACTAATGCCCTAAAAATGACTCGGATAAACACAACCCATTTTTTGTAAGCTTATAGGCTTTAGCATTTGATGATAATCTTATATAATTTTTAATGACAGTGTGGCATATGCTAAATCGAGAGGAGGACTAGCTCACAAGTACGTCTTCCAGAACACAGCTAGAGTGCGTATTTGAAATAATCCCACCATCATGCTAAGATAAGCCCATTGATAGCACCAGATAAAAGTACTGTTCGAGTGGTCTGACCGGTGGAATGTCGATTGGATGTGGTGGTTCGAACTGCGGCATTTATCAACGATTTTTTTGGTATTCTCATATACTTGTTTAAATTGGTAACACTATCGGCCAACGATGAAGGAAAACATCGTGAAGAAACTTGAACCTGTGAAATGTTCTTGTAGTAATATAGAATAAGGGCTTGGGATGTAAGGGGTGTCGAATAACATAATAAGACTTGAGATACACAAGCCAACCTACCACCTCCACATGGCGCACCCTGCTGAATAACGAACGAGGTAATGGCGAAAGCGGGGTGGTAGGGTTTTACAGCCTAACTGGGTCGCAACCACCTTGTTTATGGCGAAAAAGCCCGTCATAGTTATTCGCTTCTGCGGGTCGCGTTTCGGGATCAGGCTGTGCATATCCAGCTTTTCGCAGGCCGGCATGACAGCGGCGACCGGCGATGGATACTGTGTCACTCGGTGGTCGCTATTGTTTTTGGATTGTACTGTGCTTACCATCAGGCACAGTGCACTCATTTTGCCGTGCTACTATAAAGAAAAATAAAAAAATAAGGGCTTGGGGTGTAAGAGGTGTCGAATAACATCATAAGACTTGAAACACACAAGCCAACCTCACCTCCACGTGGTGCACCCTGCTGAATAACGAACGAGGTAATGGCGAAAGCGGGGTGGTAGGGTTTTACAGCCTGACTGGGTCGCAACCATCATGTATATGGCGAAAAAGCCCGTCATAGTGATTCACTTCTGCGGGTCGCGTTTCGGGATCAGCGTGTGCATATCCAGCTTTTTGGCAGGCCGGCATGACAGCGGCGACCACTGGTGGATAGTGTGTCACTAGGTGGTCGCCATTATTTTTGGATTGTAATGTGCTTACCATCAGGCATAGTGCAGTCATATTGCCGCGCTACAATAAATATATATATAAAATATAGAACTGTGAATTTCTCGGAGTTTGAAATCGCCAATACGTCGTGGATTGGCGCGGTGACTATGCCCATACCTTCCGTCGGGAAGAAACTTGTGATCCTGGAATGGACCTCCTACAGACTAACGTGATGATAGCTCCCGTTCATTAAAGAATTTGAACCTACGTCGAACGAGGCGGTGTCCGAAATCAGCTATTAATGCTATAAAAATGAATATTATAATAATTTTCCTCGTATTATTTTTCCTAATTCTTTAAAGGGCTTTATTAAAGGTTTCTATTGTGGGGCCGCCGCCTGTCAATATGG
>MU159415.1:181484-202878 GCA_015888305.1 Antheraea pernyi | reverse complement strand
AAGTCACAATTATTTTTAATTATATTCTCTAACAAGTTGTACACTTGTTGAGTATTTCTAAGTAAAAATGTTAAGTTTATTCCTTTCCTGTTTTCGTTAGTTTGACTTGTATATAATATGTATATATTGTGTAACAGAACGTTTTATTTTAATTTCCATCAACTAATTCGCGACGAAGCTGTTATAATTCAAAAATTGATATTTTTGGGTACGACCTTTTTATATGTAAAATTCATATCTATCGCAAACGCTCACTTTGAAAGTCTTTGACATTTTGAAAAGATACATTCTTTTAATTTTGAATTTATTATTTATAGATTATTGATTATTGAATTATTGAATAGTGTCAATATGAAGACGATTTTTAGTTTGAAATTTATATCCGTCAAATTGCTGATTTTCAAAAATGTCTTTCAGTTTTAAAGTACGCCTTTGATTGGTTTATCAAAATAACATTCCTCGATTGTTTAGCAACAGAAGTGACATTTAAGGACTAAACGTCTTGTTATGTTATGTTACTCGATATGTCACTCTGAGTCGGTGATTTTTGAAAAATCGGTGACTTTCTTCAATTTTTAGGTATGATTTATGTCGTTTTTACACAAAACAAATTAAAGTTTGTCAGATTTATCTATTACATTCAATTTAAATTGTTTATCTTGAGCAACATCATGCTTTTCCGAATCGAACATAATATATAAAACATAAATGTCAATGTCATTTTTATTAACCCTTAACATCTCTTGTTCAATAAATTAATTCTATGTGAACATAATTCCGCTATGCATCGGGAGGGTTAAACGTCAAAATATCTTAATTATCCAATCAGACGCGTTTCACTACGACACCAGATTACAAGGAGACGGAAGATGATTTAAAACTATTAGCTGCATCGGTGTAATCATAGTGAAGAGCCGATACACTATGTTTTAGTTCAACTAGAGATGGCCGATGTCGAAATTCATTCAGTAGTCGAGTAATTGAATTGAATTAGTCATGTACCACGAGTTACATCGAATATTTTCAGTGGGACATTCAAATATTAAGTTAACAGTGTTTTCTTTCAGTGTTTGGATTTTTTGGTGGTCTGTCGTGTAGTAGATTTTATATTTTATTCATAATTTCGTTATTTGATTTAATACTTTGTAATATTGGTGGTTTTATCAAAACTAATAATATAAAGAGGTAAAGTTTGTGACGTTGTAGAGGGGTATCTCATGAACTACTGGTCCGATTTGAATAATCCTTTCAGTGTTATATAGCTCATTTATCGAGGAAGGTTATAGGTGTATTTTTTCCTCTTGAGAGATTCCGCTGCGTGTTATCGTTAGCCCAAAGGAACTATTTCACGAGAACAAAGTCGCAGGTCGAGGCTAGTGTAATATAATTCGGTTATTGTGGACAAGTGAATGGATGAAAAACTCTCTGCAAAGTTCTAAGAAGCGGGCCGCCATTTTGTTGGATCATTGAAATTATCACAAGACACTTGTAACGACTGGAATAATTTTATTATGTCAATTTTATTTTTGGTTATACTAGTTTGAAGTGAAACATAGTGTATTGGTTGAAGAGATAGCATGATAAGTTAAATAATATGGTGTGGTGTTCAGAGGTCCGTCTCCGAAGCCTGAGGGTCAAGCCAGTGCCTCTCCCGCCTGCGTCGCCCTCTCGACCCCTCCACCTGGACCCAAACCGACGAGATAAATCTTTACAATTCCCATGACCCTTATTGACAAGTTATTTCAATACAATCAAATATCAATTGTATCATTTTTGCAACAAATCTTATATTTACTCCTTTTTTTATGGGCTTTCATTCCACCCAACATATCAGCCCCATTGTTGCCCATTCTTTCTAGTTCCATCCATCAAGAAAATTTCTGATGAGGTATCATCACCAGGCCATACAGCATCATAGCCTCACCCGGACAGGGTTCAGCTGAGATGCTGTAACAGATACCAATATTCTGGCAACTACTTCTCATCGACGACTCTCTTTCGATGTTATTCTTGGCACATTGAATCAAGTGATGCACATCGTCAATGTTTATATATACATCGAGTCGAGACGAGTGCAATATAATTCGAATGCTTGAATAAACCTGTTCGTTCACAGCGTGATGGAACCATAGCATTGTGGTGGGGCTTTGCCGAAACCTCCGCGTTGTAAATCTGTCACGAAGCACCCGTTGCTGTGTTCATGGTCTCTAGGTTTATCGTGTTTACCATCGTAGATATTATACCACATTATCATCATTATCATTACATAGTATAAAACAAAGTCCCCTACCGCGTCTGTCTGTCTGTCTGTCTGTTCGCGATAAACTCAAAAACTACTCAACGGATCTTCATACAGTTTTCACCAGTTCATAAAGTGATTCGTGGGGAACATTTTGGTATATAATTTGTCGAGGATTGTTTCATAATCAGGGCGGGACAATGTCTGCCGTGCCCGCTAGTTCAATATAACAATTAGAAGATGATAAATTGTTGCGTCATCGCGCTAATTAGAGTTCAATTACCATTAGCTGAAATAAACACTTATTAGTATCGTTTACGCAATATCAAAGCACTCATAGTGACTTTGTCGATTTTCCGCGTTTCCAGAGCAGACACTATGCAGACACCGTGTCTTACTATGATAGGAGTGCCTCGACATATTGAATAAATACTTACTAGTATATTTTATGCAGTGTTACATCAGTTACTGTGACTCTGTTTATTTGCCGTGCTTATAGATCAGACACAGTGTCTTACTATGCATTTACCTGTTGGTCAGCGAGTTCTGTTAATTTATTGAGTTTAACACATGTCAGACACTATGTTTTACCATGGTAGAAAAGTATCTACCTGTTAGTCAGAGAGTTCTGTTGACTATTCGCGTTTAACACATGTCAGGCACTGTGTCTCACTATATTAGAAATACATTTACCTGATGGTCGGCGAGTGACGCCGGGTCCCCGACTTGTGAAAGCCTCGTGAGTGCGCGTCGCTCCCGAGCTTCGAACACCTCCTGGATTATCATATCATCATATTTATCTGGACTTCTACCAGCCGGAAACACTTTGAAGGTGGTGGTGTAAAAACACTACAGAAATACTACCACCATATCACTTCCTATTTAATTGCCTTTCCAATTCGTGGAGTGGTGTTGGTAGCAACAAAGCAGTCGTACCAACTCATTTTCCTCAGAGGTATCAAAGGATATATTAATAACTGGTCTAAAATGTGTCTCTGGTCTCTCTAATTTTGGTTACAATGACCATTTAACATCAGAACATACGACGGTTGGTAATTTTTATTTTGGCAATCTATCTTCTAGGAGATTACTGCCGTTGTCGAGTAGGCACTGATATTACAAATTTCTTGTGATCATTTCAATGTTCTAACAAGATGGCGGCGGCCTTGTTAGAACTATCCAGGGAGTTTTCGTGGCAAGTCTGAATCCATGTTTCGTGATAACATTTCCCATCCATAAAATATGGAGCCAAATAACAATTCCACTAGTTTTTTTGACGATTTTAGAAACCTTTAAAACTTTTGAGCGAACTCAGAATTTTTTTATATACAGTTAACTAACATACATTCTCGTATGAGGCTCGAATTTTTTAAAATCTTTTTTGATCCACCCAGTGTCATAATTTTGGGACAACTTGTAGGTACGGAGAGAATAGGAATTTATAGACAATAGGATTCTAGATCTTTAAACATGATTTTAGTATTGAAGCCCACTGAGGCATAGTGCCTCGCTCATCGTTTCATACCTGCATGGCGACAGCCGCTTCCATCTCCGCCATGCTGAAGGAACCCGGTGCCTTTCCTATATCCTCGTCTTCTGCGTCTGTAAATGATTTAATATTTGAGTTAAATCTTTGATGAGGCATCCCCGATTGTTTAGAGAGAAAAAATATCGAATATTATTACCAAAAAAAAAAAAGTTACTCGGTGCTGTATGTTAATGTACGCTATTTTTTTTTGAACATTTTTATGGCACGGTTGGGAGAAATTTTCATTACGCGTTAAACGTAAGGTAGGTATGTATTTGTGTATGTGTAAGTATGTATAAGTGTCTGTCCGTGTCTACTAGTATAACAAAATGTATAGTTAAGTATTTATACTACTATTTATATATGTAATGCTTCTGTCCGTGTGTATGTGACTGAAGTC
This sequence comes from Antheraea pernyi, assembly GCA_015888305.1. Taxonomy (NCBI): domain Eukaryota; kingdom Metazoa; phylum Arthropoda; class Insecta; order Lepidoptera; family Saturniidae; genus Antheraea; species Antheraea pernyi. Next base: position 198,711 of record MU159415.1, on the reverse strand, counting down.
CTCGTGAACGGTTGGACAGATTTTGATGAATATTTTTTTAATATGTGTTCTGGTGGATTCAAGAATGTTTTAGATTCACAATTAGAATCGGTAGGTGGTGCTGCGATTGACTTTTAGCATTTTTTTAATTATCGAGGCAGGATAACGTCCTCTGATCCCGCTAGTATATAATTAAACATATATAAACCAAAGAAGTTTCACTTCCTCCGTGTGTACACAGTGATACATGATACATTTCATGTTTTTTTTAATCGATTTCTATAATTATTACTTATACATGTGAAAGCATAATGATACTATAACATATGTAAATAGACTTGTATAAGGTAGTATATTAACTGAAATAGTTTTTAACTGTTATTTTTCATTCCTTTTCGATAATATACCTGATACAGTACAATAGAGTTGTATTGAACTCCCTGAAATAGCTCCTTGTTGGACATTAACATTAGATACATACGGCCATATTGTCCTTTTTTAATACTTGCTTTTATCTTTCGACTACCATGCCATTTGTTACAGACGGTAAACAAGATGGTAAACACGATAAATCTAAACGGGGATTGGAATTCAAGTGCGTTTACCGGAACACACCAACAGATAAATAAAGCCCTACCACCGTGCTATGGTTCTACACGATGTTTACCTTCACCGTGTACTTCAACAACAGTTGTTAGGATTCAAATACACGCCCATCGACGCTGAACCCGAACACGCTACTAACTAAGCCATCATTTATTATTATATAGTGTTACTAGCTGACCCGAGCACGCGTTGCTGTGGCTCAGTTAAGCATATTCAAAATGAAAACGTGACGCCATCTATGACATATCTATAGCAGCCTATAAGTCGACAAACTAATTTAAAGCGCCATCTGTTCGCGACCGATGGAACTTACAGTTAATAACAATAATCAACATTGACAATCATTTGATTTATAATTAAAAAATATTGAAGCTATTAATTGAAATATAAATTATCGTATCTCTCCAAATGTACCACATACATAAATGCCATGATTTCCTCAAGATCGGTTGAGTAGTTTCGGAGTACATCGTGAACAAACATCATGACACTGGATTTTTATATGTTTATTAAGATATTAATCTGAAAGTGACAACAGTTTAAAAGTGGAGCTTGTGAGAGAGTTCTCTATGCGATAGAGAATGAGTAGAAGTACCGTAGTAGGAGAAGAAGTGTGGCGGAGGACGCTCATCGCGAAGGGAGACCGTCTCCGCCTTGAGCCTCGCCGCGTGCGCCCGCAGCCGCGACTCGCACTCCGCATCCCATGCATCTTCCTCCACCCCCACTCCCCTGTGTACCGCGACAACACAACGCGCATTAACTACGTTTCAAATAAGACCACATTAATATATCACCAGCGAATTGGACTTAAATATATACTCTGTACTTATGACCACACGATACAGGTGAAAACATGTCGCCGGAGCTGAATATACATGATTCGGTGCGTCACCCAGTCGAGCGTGACAGTTCATTCTCGTTCACTGTCCAATGCGCTTATTGCGGCTTTAAGACTATAAAATCAAAAATTCACAGGATTAAATAGTACAGTCGTAAAAAAACTCACACAACCTTCGGCCATTACTTCTCAATAATTTGTGACAACAAATGAAATAAATACACGAATAAGACAATTTAATTTTAATGCATATATATACATGGTAGAGTAACTCTATACATACAATTAAAATGTTTTTCTGGTTTCAGCATGGATGGGTCGGCTCGTCCGGGGTAGTACCACCCTCTCACAGAAAAACGACGTGAAGTAACAGTGCTTGCATTGTTGCGTTTCGTTCGGCCAGTGAGAGCACTGGAGGACCACCTCCTCTCCCCTCCCAAAACCGCTTCCTTCCCCCCAAAGGGTGGCAATACACTTGCGACTCCTTTGGTGTTGTTACTGTCCATGGACGGTGGTGATCATTTAACATCAGGTGACCCACCTGTTCGATTGCCACCTATGACATATGTAATGTAATGCATATGCAATACTTATAATGGGTAACCATTCTTTTTATTTTTGTTTGTCTGTCTGTCTGTGTATTTCGACTAATAGCCCAAACTGCTGGACTGATGATGACGGGAATTTCACTGGCAGATAACTAACGTTATAACAAATAACTTGGGCTATTTTATTCTCGACTTAGCATTATTCGCGACTTCGTCCGCGTTGAATAACCAAAACGCTTGGACCAATCTTTACTACAGATAACCAGATATCAGGATATTTTATTTAAGACTAGGTGATACTTATGACTTCGCTCGCTTAGAATTTAATGGTACATGTTTTTTGAAATCATCCACTACTCTGTTAATTCCAGGTTAGGTATGACTTATATTGGTGGGAATGAACCTACGGTCTTTCAGCTCAATAGCAGTCACAGATTAAGGGATACTGACTGGTGTTCATTCTGAAGCCAGGGTCCAGGCGAAAGCAGCGGATCCCCGACCTGCACCCTCGCGGAGACCAGCTCGGCGTCCAGCCGCGCCAGCAGCTGCCGTCCCACACGTTCCGCCGTCGCTCTCTGCACCACAACCGCAAACGCATCACCACACACTTCATACACTACATTACGTATACCTAACAGAGTAATCACTCATTTATAATTTCTCGTCATGACATGCTAATAAGCATGACCGGCCGTACTGAGTTTGAAGTCAGACTAGCTCCAAGTCACAATAGATATGAAAACCATACTAATATTAATAATTTTAATAAACAAATGCTGAAATTTAATCTAAACGTCATTTACATCATAATTCAAAAGGAAACATCGTTATTTCATTGTTTTCACTTCTGTAGGTAGTCCTTAAGACTAACGCGATTTTTTAAAATCTATGCCCCTAATGACACAGGTCGTTTACAGCCTCACCGGACTACCCACATGTAATTGTATTTAAATATGTATGTATAGAGTAATGCATAGGTTGTATACAAACCTTTAATTATTTATGTTTATAATAAACATATGTTCATTTTGTTTTAAAATTTATTATAGAAATAAATGAACATTTAGTAAAAAAAGAAAGGGAAATATAATAACAATGTAAAGAAATCATTTAACTTATAGAACTAGATATAAATTTATTTTAATGAAATAATACTAAAGTAAATACTTGACGTCTAGTAGCCAAACTAATGCAGGTCAAGAAAAGAAAAATCAATATTATATAACAGCGCCATCTAGTGTTATGTGCAATAATGAATATGAAATTACTTTCTCTCAAACATGCATGGTAATATTGTCCATTATTTTCGAAAAAAGAACACACGCAGTGTCGAATTTACGGACAAAAAAAAATCAAAACCGTTGCAGGAGCGTTTTTTTTTTATTTGGAACATGACAACGCTCCAGCGATGTTGTATGATACGGCTTGCTGGGGTTATTAAATACTCTTTGATTGATTCTCGTTTATCATTCTTGGCATACCAAAGTAAGTCTCTTTACTTAGTACAAAATTCGTGATCTGTTATTGTCATACTTAATAAACATAAATGGAGATTCATTGCACTTGACCAGATTTAAAATTAGAAGCCTAATTGGCAACGAAAACCTGATCTCAGGAAATTAGAAAAAAATACATGAAAGTATATGAAAATATACTGTATATATGCCTCGGCGGAAATGGCAATTACCTGCCTCATGTTAGTGAACTACTCACCTACGGGTTTTCAAATTCATACTCGACCTATTTCACGACTTTTGCAATAATGTACTATTAAATAGATATCAAAGAAGTGACAACACGGTGTGCGTACGTATCTATTCGCGAGTGACGTGCGTGCATATGAAAGCGTGCACAAACGTGTACGTGGGACCCGCTGGTGAGTGCGGTTTTTTTATATATCATAGGAGGCAAACGGACAGGTGGGTCACCTGATGTTAAGTGATCACCACCGTCCATAGACACTTGCAACATCAGGGGAGTCGTAAGTGCGTTGCTAGCCTGTGTTTGGAGGGGAGGTGGTTATCCGGCGCTCTCACTGATCGAACGAAACGCAACAATGTGTGCACTGTTACTTGACGTCGGTGTTCTGTGTGTCGGGTGGTAGTAACGCGAGCGAGCCGACGCATTCATGCTGAACTCACTAATAGTTTCAGCGTAGCTCTACCACGTACGTGCGTGCGTGCGTGCGTGCGTGCGTGCGTACCTGGTCGCGGTGTGCGTGCGCGTGCGCGGTCTCGGCGAGCGCGAGCAGCACGTCGTAGGCCTCGAGCGCGCGGTCGGCGGCTCGCAGCGCCGCGCACACCGCCACGCACGACGACTCCTGCGCCGCGCTCCACACCGACATACTGCCACACAACCACATTCTAATATACCTTACACAACCTACATTACAATAATAAACCAACCGATGCATTCGACTTCGCTCCAATCATTATTATTTTACTGCTTCACGAGAACTAATCTGTTTATTTGGATTCATCTCTTTACAATTGTCATTTAATCCCATAATCTTTACATCGTTTTTAACTTGTAGATTCAAAAGCCTACAGAAATGCGTAACGTAGCGAATATTCGGAAAATCCCTATTTGTAAAAAATTTTTTTGTCAAAATCGCTTCAGTGGTTTCGGAGATTACGTCAGATTAAAATACTAAGTATTTCAAATTACACATTTTAATATCATGTAAAGATTCAGATAGTTGAGAATAAAAATATAAGTAAAAAATATATATCAAATATTTAAAGGACGCATAGTAAAAGCTCTACTGGAAATAATGTTTGATAGGTAATGTTAAAACGAATTTAATAATTAGTGTACTCACAACATTAGAATTACATGTTAAAGTTACTTTTAAAAATGAATCAGAAAGAAAAAAATAATTTCTGGTGATAGGGAGAATAAGACGTTTTGTAAGAGAGAATATATATGTGGGTGTATGATGGAGAGAGAAAAGGGAGGAGGTTTTTTAAGCGTAACGTGAAGAGACATTCACGCAGGCCGGCATGACAGCGGCGACCGGCAAGGGATAGCGTATCTCTTGGTAGTCGCCATTGTTTTTGGATTGTACTTGTGCTCACCATCATACAGTGCAGTCACTTTGCCGTGATTGTTTTTTTCTATATATAAGGGTTAATCGAACAGGCGCGTCACCTAATGCTAAGTGATCACCGCCGTCCATAGACACTAGCAACACCGGGGGAGTCGCCAGTGCAATTGGGAGAGAGGGGTTGGGAAAGTGGGGAGGAGGGGGGAGTGGAGGGAGAGGTGGTCCTCCGGTGTTCTCACTAACTGAACGAAAGGTATTCGTGCACTGTTAGTTGAGGTGGGTGTTTCTGTGGGTGGTGCGGTAGTACCTGGGGCGAGCCGACTCATTCATGCTGAAACCAGTAGTAGCTTCAGCGTGGCTCTACCACCTATTACATAATGAAATGAAAGCATGTAGTGCGTACCGGTGCGCGGTGTCGGTGGCGCGGGCGAGTGCGCAGCGCAGCACGCGGCAGTCGGCCTGCAGGCGCGCGCAGCGAGCTCGCACCGCGCACGCACGCGCCGCACACTCTGCGCACGCACACGACACACACACACATCACTACACCATACCACTTCAATACAAATACAAACAACGCCAACATATTTTTTTATCACTGCTATATATCACGAGTGATAATTCACGACCAAATTATATTTCACATGTAACATTAATAACAACACATTTTAACAAACAGTTTGTCATCTACTGGCTTTTATATTTTATTCATAATCTTGTGTTATTTGACTATACTGGGTGTTTGGTTAGACGTCGGTAATATTTTTACAGGACAATCATTAGTCGTTTCTGGTTTTAAATCAATTAAAAAAATAAGTGATTAATATTTGACCTAATTATTTCGGGAAAAGCAAAACTGATTATCACTCAACATCGGATGATCTATGCAAAAAGTACGGCGGATCACCGCGTTCAATGTGCGCCGCTCCTTTACCGCGCAGTCCGGCCTGCATCCCGCACCTCGACCCCCGTCCCACTTCCCTTTGTTCGACCATGCGACATTACGACCATACAAAGTTACGTAATAATTAACATTAAAAAGCACCCCTTCAAATCTGTTCATTGAACTTTAACTATAATTCCCTTTATTGTTTTTTAGCATTTGTTCTAGCATTTGTTCTGATATTATTATTTTATATGTTAAATAACACGATTTAACGGTATAAACCTTTAATCGTTCACCTGATATATTTTGTAACATTGGTCGTATTTTACGTAATATAGTTCGGTTAATAAATAGTACCACGGAGCATAAATTCTGATATACCACGAAAACTCCCAGGAAAATTCTAACAAGGGAGCCACCATCTTGTTAAAACGTTGAAATGATACACTATTAGTAATAATCCAGAAGGTTGGTTGCTAGAAACAAAATTAAAAAAAAAACATGGTATGGCGTGGCAATGTAATTTAAGATAATAAAATACTTTAAGGCTAATCAAAGCCTTTTGCGTTAACCACTTTTACCTGGTGACAGGCGTCACGGTAATACTATAATCTCTTTCACACACGCAATTTTGTTGTCACATAATAAAATTCAGCAAATCGTTTTATAAATATTAACATGGAAGAATTTGTATCAATTTTGCGTGAAATTTAAAAGACGCCTTCACTTAACATGAGTTTAGGCTAGAGATGGTTTGACGATATTTTAAACTCCTACTTTTTATTAAACTATTTGTAATTTTGAGGAGAATATGGAAGCAAAACAAATCTAGCATAAGACGATTTATCTTACAAGGTGCGATTACATTTTCGACCTGAGTATCTGCTGTTGGCTTGACGGGGCTTTACAATTCTACCGGGGTTTATAAAATTGCAGTATTTCATATCGATTTAAATACATGATTTTATCGAATAATAATAATAACCGTGGGGGATTACCAATTACCAAGTTGGCGAATTGAGCAATATGATTGGCATCTGCGTGACCATTTAAAAATGGACGTGTCCGTTACTGACGACATCTAATGGTGATTAGATCAGCATATCAGCGATTGAACTTTAAAACGGATTAGTCTAGTATCTTAATTCTTAAGAGAGTAAATTAGCCATTAGCTTATTATATAAATAACATATGTGATCTATTTTATCACCAGTGATACGTGACATATCACATATCTCCTTCGTTATTTTTGTGTTTAACTAGTGTCCAAGTAGTTGTGTGTGGTTTGAGAGTGAATGGGTGTTGGTCGGGAGCGAGTGTGTGTTGGTCGGGAGTGAGTGGGTGTTACCGTCGTTGGAGGCTGCGACGAGCGCCTCGCGGAGATCAGCCTGAGCGCAGACGTCGAGCGCCAGCTTAACTAGTATCCAAGTGATTGTGTGTGGTTTGAGAGTGAATGGGTGTTGGTCGGGAGCGAGTGTGTGTTGGTCGGGAGTGAGTGGGTGTTACCGTCGTTGGAGGCTGCGACGAGCGCCTCGCGGAGATCAGCCTGAGCGCAGACGTCGAGCGCCAGCTTAACTAGTATCCAAGTGATTGTGTGTGGTTTGAGAGTGAATGGGTGTTGGTCGGGAGCGAGTGTGTGTTGGTCGGGAGTGAGTGGGTGTTACCGTCGTTGGAGGCTGCGACGAGCGCCTCGCGGAGATCAGCCTGAGCGCAGACGTCGAGCGCCAGCTTAACTAGTATCCAAGTGATTGTGTGTGGTTTGAGAGTGAATGGGTGTTGGTCGGGAGCGAGTGTGTGTTGGTCGGGAGTGAGTGGGTGTTACCGTCGTTGGAGGCTGCGACGAGCGCCTCGCGGAGATCAGCCTGAGCGCAGACGTCGAGCGCCAGCTTAACTAGTATCCAAGTGATTGTGTGTGGTTTGAGAGTGAATGGGTGTTGGTCGGGAGCGAGTGTGTGTTGGTCGGGAGTGAGTGGGTGTTACCGTCGTTGGAGGCTGCGACGAGCGCCTCGCGGAGATCAGCCTGAGCGCAGACGTCGAGCGCCAGCTTAACTAGTATCCAAGTGATTGTGTGTGGTTTGAGAGTGAATGGGTGTTGGTCGGGAGCGAGTGTGTGTTGGTCGGGAGTGAGTGGGTGTTACCGTCGTTGGAGGCTGCGACGAGCGCCTCGCGGAGATCAGCCTGAGCGCAGACGTCGAGCGCCAGCTTAACTAGTATCCAAGTGATTGTGTGTGGTTTGAGAGTGAATGGGTGTTGGTCGGGAGCGAGTGTGTGTTGGTCGGGAGTGAGTGGGTGTTACCGTCGTTGGAGGCTGCGACGAGCGCCTCGCGGAGATCAGCCTGAGCGCAGACGTCGAGCGCCAGCTTAACTAGTATCCAAGTGATTGTGTGTGGTTTGAGAGTGAATGGGTGTTGGTCGGGAGCGAGTGTGTGTTGGTCGGGAGTGAGTGGGTGTTACCGTCGTTGGAGGCTGCGACGAGCGCCTCGCGGAGATCAGCCTGAGCGCAGACGTCGAGCGCCAGCTTAACTAGTATCCAAGTGATTGTGTGTGGTTTGAGAGTGAATGGGTGTTGGTCGGGAGCGAGTGTGTGTTGGTCGGGAGTGAGTGGGTGTTACCGTCGTTGGAGGCTGCGACGAGCGCCTCGCGGAGATCAGCCTGAGCGCAGACGTCGAGCGCCAGCTTAACTAGTATCCAAGTGATTGTGTGTGGTTTGAGAGTGAATGGGTGTTGGTCGGGAGCGAGTGTGTGTTGGTCGGGAGTGAGTGGGTGTTACCGTCGTTGGAGGCTGCGACGAGCGCCTCGCGGAGATCAGCCTGAGCGCAGACGTCGAGCGCCAGCTTAACTAGTATCCAAGTGATTGTGTGTGGTTTGAGAGTGAATGGGTGTTGGTCGGGAGCGAGTGTGTGTTGGTCGGGAGTGAGTGGGTGTTACCGTCGTTGGAGGCTGCGACGAGCGCCTCGCGGAGATCAGCCTGAGCGCAGACGTCGAGCGCCAGCTTAACTAGTATCCAAGTGATTGTGTGTGGTTTGAGAGTGAATGGGTGTTGGTCGGGAGCGAGTGTGTGTTGGTCGGGAGTGAGTGGGTGTTACCGTCGTTGGAGGCTGCGACGAGCGCCTCGCGGAGATCAGCCTGAGCGCAGACGTCGAGCGCCAGCTTAACTAGTATCCAAGTGATTGTGTGTGGTTTGAGAGTGAATGGGTGTTGGTCGGGAGCGAGTGTGTGTTGGTCGGGAGTGAGTGGGTGTTACCGTCGTTGGAGGCTGCGACGAGCGCCTCGCGGAGATCAGCCTGAGCGCAGACGTCGAGCGCCAGCTTCTCGGCTGCGTCTGCGCACCACGACTGAAACATAACGCGAACCTTACAATAGGGATGGTGATCAGAGATTTTTGAACATAGAAACATCAATTATTGTAATCAATATTAAACATCAAATCGATCCTGTAAATCAATCTCTAAAATAAATAAAATCATGATTGTATTTTTTTCTTTCAGATAAAAATAAAATCATACAATAATTTATAATAAAAAAAGCTCATGAAAACATGATAAGGCGCTAGTTGCGGGTACGGGCGCTGCCGATGCACGAGATGTGCTCGGCAGGTTCGGGAAGGCCTGTCGAGACATGAGAGGCGGAGGTCGGGGGCGGGCGGGCGAACCGATAGTTCGCGGTATGCCCCACGCCGCGGTACAGAACGCAACTCGGAGGGTCGGAAGAGGCTAACGTGTGAGGACACTCCTTGGTGGAGTGGTCGCCGAGGCACTTAACGCACCTGGGTTTCAGGCGACAGTTTGGTGCGGAGTGTCCGTATAACTGACAGTTGCGACACTGCGAGGGCACAGACGTTTTGCGCGGCGGCTCGACGATAACGCCGGAGAGGCCGCAGGGGGTCGTGAGATTAAATATCGCTTTCCCTTGAAGGGTGCGATTGAGAACGACGAAAACCATGTCGTATGGGGCCCTGGTGCGCGGACAGGTACCTCGCGAACAGGAATCTTCTGCTCTTAGAGGTCATCGGAAATGTCACAGGTCGGGAGTTCTGAAGGGACCCTACGGGTGACTACCCGTAGTTTACGCTCCTCCTCGATAAAGTGCGTGAAATAACCCCACTGGTTGTCCGGAAGGAAACGAGTGAGGTCACGGTGGGCGGTGGAAGTTGTTACCTTCACCGGAATACCTACAGCGGTATTCACGGCGGAGGTGTAAGGGATGCCTGCCTTTGCAGCAGGCTAGAAATCTCGACCCAAGACGCTTTGTCTTGGATCGTAACGGGGGGCGGTGGGCGAGGCTTTTTGCCCGAAACTGCGGAACCCGCAGCTTGAGGCGTAACGGGTCTAGAGGGCGCAGGTTAACTATCTTTTTTGAAGGTAAAGTACCTTCAAGATCGGACAAGGGGTTTTGGCGCTTATTGCGTTGTTTGCGATGCGTGACGGTGGTGAAGCCATCATTCGCAGGAGGGTCTTGCTCCATATCGGAGCCTGCGTCGAAATCACGATCGGACGGGACCTCAAAATTATTTGAAGCCTACATCTTGGCAAAGATCGAGGGAACGGGACGTGTGGAGTTTGGAAACTCGACGCGACGCTTTGCAGCGTACGCGTCGTAGTCGTCTACGAGACGAGGACATATCTCGGAAATGAATCCGCGGAAGCTGAGGAGTTCGCCTTCTAAAAGGCGAACCTCGTTATCGGAGGTCATACCGGGACCTGAGGAGGGGAGTGAGGCGGGGAAAGGCATCAAAACCTCCCCGCCAGAGGGGCGCGCCTTAATGAATTTAACGGACTATCCGAGTCCGGATCGAAGGGAGCTGTGGGCGATGTGCAATACCTCACAGGGGACCTACAGTGCCTAGGAGGAAGCCCTAACACTTCTTTCTTCTCTTCAGCCGGCGCGACGACACGACGACACTAAGAGCACGGCGACGCACCGAAAAGTGCGGTTTGACGTACTGAAAAGTACGGTTTCCTACGTTCTGAAAAGAACGCGTACCGAAAGACAAATCAAAGAAACGAGTCGATTGACAGAAACGAGAATACGCGATAAAACCGAGACTCTCGATACGAAAAGAAACACACGCGTAAAAACACTTCGCGAACTAACTGGGATGACGTCATGAAACACAATGTTGAACAACAAACAAACGTATCGAAAGTATCTAAGCGCACGCGTCCGATAAGCACGAAAGCCCGATCGGAACTCCCCCACAATATATTCTTGAATTCGTCGAGTGGTCATTGTTTAGGAAATGATTTTGACACCGCGATTTAACACTGTGATACAGCGCCATCTATTAAGGCGCAGCAATATTAGGTAAAAGGGCTTAAACACATACATACTCAGTTTGTACACTGACCTCTTCATTGCTTATATGGTTATTAGAATCGGTCTCTTCCGTTTTTCTCAGTTTCACTCTGGACGCAACCTTCGCATGTCTCGACTCGCAGCGCTCTGTAATGTAACATTTATCAATTCGCCATTTAAAAAAGATAAGATTCTCTCTTGACTTCGTCTTTGAATTTTACGGTATATGCAACATAAAAGTAGCCCACATTCCCAATTTGATCGTATTCGATTTAGGAATTTAATCATGAAGAAATAACAAATAGACGGACAAGTTTAGTTTAACATATACTAAATTAAATTTCGAATAATCTTAGAAAATATAGATCATTTTTAAAATAGACTAAATAGTTGGCGTCGTTGAGAGAAAGCACACGGAGTAGAACAGGATAGAGCAGCGACAGTCCAGGCAACAGGACTGGATAGGATGGGACAGAACGGGATTGGACTGGACTAGACAGGACAGGACGAGACGGGATAGAATAGGATGGAATGGACGCAGCAGACGATATCTCGTACGGTTTTTTAGTCAGTCTGACACACCGCTCGACTCCCCAGGGCTGTGGGTATCTAATCTAGGAATTTTTCCCATACAGGACAGTATATATTAAATTACGACTATTCTCTGATTTCTAACCATGATTGTTTCAAATTTTGCAGACGATTTTGAAACTTATCGAGATTATTGTAGAGGAGACTGTTTAAGTTCGATGAGAGAATTCATCAAGAAAGCAAATTTATAAAGAAACTTGATATCAGACCTGCAGAAGAAGTGTAGAGTCTGGACTCGGCTGAGCCGTACTGCCTGTCGCAGCTGTCGACGCTGCCGTGAACCTGCCGAGCGAACTGACAACACCTGGTGACACCAGAATACTATATCGGTTTTAGCCCAACAATCCACTATTCCGCTTTCCTAAATTCTAATTTAGGCAGAATTTCTTAAAAGGAGATATCTCCTTTAAACCGGTATAAATTACCCCAACTGTTGTCTGAATAGAAAGAATATGGTGGGAGAATGCAATAATATACCCTCCTGCCCCACACTCCTGGACTTGGTGGAAAGGAGAACTGGATACAGTATCAGGCTTTTTACAGGTGGCTAGTTGTCTTACTAACAGTACCGGATTAAATATTTACACAGGCAGATATCTATTAAAGTCCAAATCCTATCAAATTTTGCTTGTATACCTATGTAATTATTGGGGTATGGTCGTTGTGTGCATAGCATCTGTTAGAAACCATATCTGGATGTGCATCAGCAATGTTTTTATTAAAAAGTGTATCAACTATTAAAGGTCCATGCAGAGGCAGTGTGTGCCGAGACTGGTTTTGTAAGAACCTCTATCCAATCCACTATATACTCTGCCAAGATTTGGAAGATCCCAGAAGCAACAGACTATTTTAAATAGAATTCCAAAAACATACAAAAATAGTTTTCTTAAATTTCTAAAAATGTCATTCTCTTGGAAGTCCTTTCTTCTCTTTTGGTAAGAAAGTCTAAGGCGCCTTTCAGTTACACATCCCTGGTCTTCCTTCAGACACAGTCACATTTGATCCACCAGCAGACTGTACGTTGACAATACACAATATACACTGATCTTAAAATAGTTTAGGTCACTTGATAATGCCTGGATACTTTCTTCTATGTTTTCTAAAATGTCACAATATCTGTATCAGATGAGCAGAATCATACAAACCTGGCAGTGCTAAGACATATCTCCGAATCCCGTTCAGACAAATTGAGGCTGGTATCGCAGTTATCAGTGATGGGCCCACTCTGCTCCGGAGTCACTTCCACTCGAGGGTTATCAGCTCTGAAACAGTTCATTACAACTTTATATCAATTTTGTATAGACCAGTTAAAGTATCAGGCACTGGAGCTCCACTCGACATATTGTAATTTTTTTTGCACCATTGTAATTAAATAACAGGCACTAATAAAGTCACGATTAATACCTGGACTGGTGATCATCAACAGTCACTTCCGTCGTATCTTCCACAGGATCTACTTTGGGCTCTTGAGGAGTTGGCAGCTCCTCAGGACTGACTAGGGAAGATGAGTCATTCTGAAAATACGTATTAAACAGTATAATTCATAATTCCAAGAAACTTAGTGTAACTGAGACGAATCAAAGAATTAGTGGAGTAAAAAATTAAACAATGGTGCGTAGAAAAAGAAGGGAAGCAATATAATTAAGAAAATATAACAAAAAACCAACGCCACGCGGTGTCCCCAGGCGGTCAAGTACTGCCCGCGCTCATCGTTGCCTAACTTTGGTGATTGGACGAGAACAACACTTACACAGTGTTTGCCCTCAAAACTACATCACGACACAGAATGATTGCCATTCAGAATTTCAAAGCTCACTTCAAGAGAAGAATGAGATATAAATGAAAACGCTCTGACGGATTAAAGTGGGCTAATTGAAGAAAGGAGGAAATTTTATTCTGATTTATTAAATTAAATTTGATTGGTCGAAGCACGCAGCTAGTAACAAATTAACGTTAACGCGTGCTTTTAAATTGGTCTTGCACGATTTACGGCACTTGAAATCCCATGTACTCTGCCGATAAGTTTAGCACGTGATCTTTTTTTTACTTGTTCTTTATTGTATTAAAAACGGCTAAATTTAATTTGTTGCATTACAGCAGGTATTTAAATAGAATTCAGATAAGCGCTTAAGCCACTTACCTGTTCAGTTCTGGATCTATCTGCATCATTATCCAACTCTCCAGCGGGCTGAGTAGTCGATTCACACTCATCTATAACAATTTTAAAACAGTATATGAGGAAACCTTCATCCCAAGATTACTACTCGTATATTTAACATGTCCGAGAAACATTCGCGGGATATACATATATTTAAAATTATATGGAATTTTTATGTTTAAAATGTATTGCAAAGTGCTTGCATTGGTGCGTTTCGTTCGGTCAGTGAGAGCGTCGGAGGCCCACCTTCCCTAACCCTTTCTCCCCCGGCTGGCAACGCACTTGCGGCTCCCTTGGTGTTGCAAGTGTCTATGGACGGCGGTGATCGCTTAACATCAGGTAACCCACGTGTTCGTTTGCCTGCTATGATAAAAAAAAAAAAATAGTATTCGCAAATTTAATCTCATTGAAAGCCAATCATTGATTTATTTACACAGGAATTAACTCAATGTTTTCCTGCCTGTTTTAAAAATGCCTATGAAACTGACAGTAAAACGGAGTTACCACCGTCAACTGTTCTATTATCTAACTGAACAACTACCCGTCTCAGCGAGAAATAGCCTGAACGATGCTTTAGAAGTTTACAAGTAAATCTCCTAAATATGTAACGCCTTACAGGAGAGAAAGAACTGTTTTAAAATCATTTCCAAACTAAACGACTCCCTTAGAATAGTCTCACGGTATTGGCTATTGGCACATAGTAACACATAATGCAAGAACTGATTTCCAAACTTCAGTAGCTAGGGAGGTACTACACAAGTCCTAACATAAAATATCACAAAGACCTCAATGATTTGTTACAGGAAAATGTTCCTTACCAGATACTTCTTCTTCGGGTATAGCTCCTGCGTGTTTGTCATGTGCCCGCCTCCTGACAAGCTCAGCGATGACTCCGTGGAGTTCTGCAAGGCGGGCGTCGTGAGCGCGCGCCGCAGTAGCGGCTCGCTGTCTCTCAGCAGCTAAGGCTCGTGCCAGTGTGTCTCTCTCAGCTCGGAGGGCGGCGAGATCATCACGACCGCTGCTTTGCGTCGCTACCTGAAGAGGGAATACTTTCTTTATGCATTCAGCGATGACAATTTAGAGCTTAAAACCTTGACAAATAAATTTTCCCAAAACGACACCATATTTGTGGTTACTTTTCTATAGACCTTTTAATTTGTAAATCTTTAATATCGGTTATGATTTCATCATTCTCTATCTTACCTATATAAGGTAGGTCTAGAACTATATTTTGCAGTTCCTTATATAACATAATCATTATCATTATTTATTACATAGTATAAAATCAAGTCCACTGTCACGTCTGTCTGTCTGTCTGTTCGCGATAAACTCAAAAACTACTGAACGGATTTATATGCGGTTTTCACCTGTAGATAAAGTGATTCATGAGGAAGGTTTTAGTATATAGTTTGCCAACTTTTATTACCAAGGCGGGACAAGGACCGCCGGGCCTGCTAGTAAAAAAGAACAGGGGATTAATATATTTACATACGTAAATACTTTAGTTAGTATAATGGTTTCTAAGAATTTGTTTATGAGAAATCCCATTGTGTACACGGTTATTCGATAAAAACAACTCTACATGTAGATAAGTTCATGCGTGAACGTCCTGCGTTGCGGCAGAATTACTCGTAATATATAAAACGAGTGTATGATAAATATCTATATTAATAGTATGAAGTATGGTAGTTATATTAGTAGGTAAAGGGACATGAAAGGACAATAACTGGTTATATAACATAGATTTACCAAAATTACTACATCCAACAAAGGTATTAATTTTTTGAGAAGCTACAATTTTTATGAACATTATACCTTCAGTGATGTGTTTTATTGCCGTGGAAAAGTGGGGCAAGCTGTGTGGTGCTTGTATTTTTTCCTCTGTATATAACATATACTGCTAAGATAGTAAACAAAGTAGTAGGTATCAGTTAGTGTATAAATAAAAAGTTGATACTATTAGAATTAGGTCAGTTGGTGTAACTGTTCCATAATTTTCATTGAATCTATATGTATCACTTACCAGAAGTTGCATATTCATTAGCAAAGTAGCCCTCAAATTTGTTACGAATAGAAAGAAACGTAACGTGCGGAATTGCTATTTGCTAATTGCACATGTGTGAGGTGATATGTGTAATGTTGTCGCAGTGTTGTAAGATTTTGTGCGAGTGTATCGCGCGAGCAGCGTACTCAAGGGATCCACGCCGAGGGAACGGACCTAGGCTTGAGCCGATGCCGAGGGGGGCCTAATCTGGTCTGTTTCTAAGTAATTTTGTAAACTGTACCATATACGGATGAATTGCCACTGTCAAACATGGTATATTTATCTTAAAATACTAGAGGTATTTTTAACTATTCATCGAACACGACAGAATCTATTTATAGATATTTAAATTTTATCCTTGTTTAAAATGCTATTTTTTCTCTGGAGGCAAAATAATTATGGTTTTAAGAGAAAATTTTCGTCAATCACTATTGTAATAAATGTAATTCTAGACTCATATTACCTACCAGGTTACCAGCAGGAAATTATACTCGTACAATTTTCCATTGGTCTCTTTAACAATCGCAATTTTTATCTCAGAATCCAAGCATAACCAAATGTCTATATATTGTATTTACTACTTTTAATAGCGCAATTGACATTTTGTCTTTTATTACATTACATTGCTTAGAATGCCCATAAATGAGCAAAGAAGGTTAATTGTTTTCCGTCTAACGCCGCGCAGTAATTTGCGAATTCCAATTTCCTAAAACCATTTTCAGATCCTTGCCAAATTGCAGTTGTTAATAATAACAGAGTTATGTTATGCCAAACATTTATTACTATTTCTCTTACGCTGTTGAAGCCCGATCACTAGTTTTAACTTTCTATGTAAATGAGTTGCCTGTAACTAGAAATCTGCAAGTTGAAGTCTAAATATATAAAAATCCAGTGTCATACTCAACCGATCTTCATGAAAGTTGGCATTTATATATAATTCGGCCCAACTTGCGAGATAGGATAATTTATATTTCGATTAATTACGTCAATGCTTTTTAATCACAAGTTAAATGATTGTCAATGTTGATTATTGTTATTAATTATAAGTTTCATCAGTATCGAACAGATGGCGCTTTAAATTAGTTTGTCGTTGTTTGACAGAAAACCGTAGCACCGACTGTTATAGATATCTCATAGCTGGCGCAACGTTTTAATTTTGAATTCCTTTTCCACCTTCAGTTTATTTCATTGTGCCTGTGTTTTATTCAATTCAACATGTGATAACTGAGCCACAGCAAC
>MU159415.1:104399-180712 GCA_015888305.1 Antheraea pernyi | reverse complement strand
TTTCCCTACTCCTCCCCCATACACAGGCTGGCATCGCACTTGCGACTCCTCTGGTGTTGCTAGTGTCTATGGACGGTGGTGATCACTTAACATCAGGTGACCCACTTGTTCGTTTGCCACCTTTTGACATAAAAAAAATAAATATATTTAGTCATCATTTCATTAAAATCGGTTCACTCTATCAAAAGTTATTGTAATTTTAATGACGACACGACTTAATTACTAGAGAAAAGTAGAAAAGTAAATGACTTAATACATTCAGATAACTTTATTAATCACTGTTTTTTACATAAGGTTCTAGCTAATAGTTAATAAAATTAAAGCCACGTAAGAAAATGAACAGTATGTATGTTTAATTTAAAAGTTTACAAAAAAAGGATCTGCGGCGTGGGGTTTTTTCTTTGGTTTGATTTGTCACGAATATAACATTTTTAAATGTTGCCAGCTGACAAAAATCTCCATGTGTCTCATACAACAATATCGATCAATATTCAATAAATAGTATACAAGAAAGTCGTTTTTTTGTGTATGTATTCTGTCTGTGTATTCCCTTAGATATACCAAAGTACAGAAAGGACTCTGATACGCTACTATCTTGTAAATAATCGTTTAGGGAACTTGGAAAGGTTTAAATCTAAGAGAATGTTGTGATAATTTGTGGTACATTTCTTGTAGAATATCAATTTTACAAATTTGTGATTAATCTCGAACTGGGTTATGTGACATATTTCATCTAACTTAAAGTACTTATACTTTATACTGAGTGTCATATAGTTTATCGTTGATTTCATTTCTCTGGCTGGCGTCTAGTTCTCTTATTTACTTTTGTATAACGTTAGGTACCTAAAAGTTACATTTACATTTTTTACTAATCATATATCCACTACCATCAAATTAACTATTGAAATGGGCGGCGATTCATTTTTTTGGGCTAAAGGGCAGCAAACAGGCAGACCGTCCATCTGATGGGAAATGCTTATCATCGCTTATGGGCAACTGCAATACCAGGGATATCGCTGTTGCATTGTCAACCCAGAAGAGCGAAATGGGCGGCGATTCATTTTTTTGGGCTAAAGGGCAGCAAACAGGCAGACCGTCCATCTGATGGGAAATGCTTATCATCGCTTATGGGCAACTGCAATACCAGGGATATCGCTGTTGCGTTGTCAACCCAGAAGAGCGTGTTTTAATCCCTTATGAAGTGACCCATATCATAACACGGAAGGAATACCATACTGGGTAACCCATTTCACAATGACAGCGTACGTATAATGAAAGTTCTGGAGAACCTTAAGGTTGTTGCTATTTTATTAGGTTTTATAGTGTGTGGATGAACATACGGCCAACGTCGGAGGTGCGACTTTCTTCAGAACATTCTCCATTGTACATGCGGTAAAGTACACCAGATATCCAATGTCTCTACGAAATTGTAAATACTCGATGTAGCATAAATTATGGGCTTATATAACAAACGTGTCATAATTTTAGTCTGAAATAAAGTAAATAAAAATATAGTTATCAAAAAAACGAATAGACAGTTCTTTTTTTTAAAGCGGCCATTATGTGTTCATTCTTCGTCGGGTGTCGACACGTCGCGTCGCGTGGCGTTTCACAAACATCTGCATTAGGTGCTGTTTTATATAGATTTTAATGCTACTTATTTTACTGTAACCCTGATGATTGATGGCGCTAGTTAATATTTCTCTATTATAAGGTTTTATCTTTATATATATAATTATTCTGTTCGTGTGTATGTAACCGAACTGCTCCTAAACGTATGGGCAGATTTTGATGCTTTTTTTTGTGTGTTTAGATGGATTCAAGATTGGCCTAGATTCACAATTGAACTCGGTAGGTGGCGCTGCGGTTGACTTTTAGGATTTTTTAAATTATCAAGGTAGGACAACGTCTGCCGCAACTGCTAGTATCATAGTGTAACGCGAAATAGCGGTAGTTTGCAAATTAATATTCCTTTTTTTATTACGTATGTGTTTTTGTTTTAAAGTCGTGCTGGTCACTGGACCAGACCATTAGTCAAACCCCTAGGTTTGACGGGTGGAATATCAATCCGATGTAATAACGAATTTTTCGGAATTCCCGTACATTTACCAATTTAAATTGGTATCACCATCGGCTGACGGTAAAGGAAAATATAGTGATAATATCTGAACCTGAGAAATGGTCTTGAAGTTTTTTTTTTATTGTAGCACGGCAAAGTGACTCCACTATGCCTGATGGTAAGCATAGTAGCAATCCAAAAACAATGGCGACCACCGAGTGACACACTATCCATCGCCGGTCGCCACTGTCATGCCGGCCTGCGAAAAGCTCGATATGCACAGGCTGATCCCGAAATGCGATGCGCAGAAGCGAATCACTATGACGGGCTTTTTCGCCATATACATGGTGGTTGCGACCCGGTCAGGCTGTAAAACCCTACCACCCCGTTTCGCCATTGCCTCGTTCGTTATTCAGCAGGGTGCACCACGCGCAGGTGAGGTTGGCTTGGGTGTCTCAATTCTTATGATGTTATTCGACACCCCTTACACCCCCAAAAAGTACCAGTGTATGTGAGAAAACATAAAACTGTATATTTCTCAGAGCTTGAAATCGCTAGTACGTCGAGGGCTGGCGTGGTGATTATGCCCTTCATTTGGGAAGAGGCGGATGGTCCTGCAGTCTCTTACAGGCCGATGTATGATAAATATGTTTTGATATTTTTTATCCGATTCTGATTAAATATTGTAGATCTGTGACGGTTTTTGAATTCGTACATTCAATACGTAATAGATGGCGTGCGTGTCGCTTCCTTTGCAATACAGCGGAAATTAATTGTCTGGCGAAAGGTAAAATGGTATTTTCATCAATATATATATTACCTGCATAATTTAATTTAACTAATTAATTTATCCCATTTTTGTTACAAAGTAATCTTTGTATTGATTGTATATATACAAGTGGAAGATAAGTAAATATATACATAACGTTCACTCTTTCGTAAACTTATGAAAGTGTGAGTAGTACTATAAAGTAGTCTGCATTATGACGTCACAATTCCTGTGAGCCGCACTGCGTCTGTCGCTAAGTGTTTGGTATGGAGTGTAGAGGTAAGGGGAACCATCTCTGTATATGAAGAAGTATCCGTTAAAATGCGTTAAATTAGGACGGTGCTACAGTAGCCACAGGGTTCATTATTGTTTAATTATTTCAATGAGTTAATCAAATCAAAATACCCTTTATTTAATTTAGGCCTGAAGAAGGCCCTTATGAACGTCAAAGCTACCACCTGTTCGGAAAACAGCCCAGTCATCGAGAAAAACCGGCAAGAAACTCAATCTGGTTTATCTCTTAATGTTATATATTTTTACAAATCATAAATGGTTACATTCGTTGTTAGTGGATGCACAGAGAGGGGCAACATTTCCAGACGTCACAATCGTTCACATATTGATCCACCCTATAATAGCCTTTAGACATTAAAATCCGCTTGACATGGTTCTTGAACTCGCTATCCGGCAAATCGGTAATGTGTTCTGGGATTTTATTATAATACCTAACACTATTAAGAGTATTTAAAAAACTGTTTTTGGACTTAGTGAAGTATGTAATGGGCAATTTATAGCTATTTCTAGTATTTAAACTATGTTGGTCTTTTTACTAGATCCAGCATATCCAATACACAAATATAAGTGAAAACAATAAACACTAAATAAAATTTAATTCGAAATGGATATCATCTTGACATTATTATGTTCTGTGCGTAATAAAAATAAACATTCATCTTGTCTCCGGCCGGTAGCGCGGTTCATTGGGCATAGACAATATTGTTTGTCTATACGCCATGTTTAACCTTCTTTGAGATATCGATTATATTTGGAATTATTTACGAGACGGCTTCAATAGGGTGTGGTCGGATGTGGAAAAGTTAAAATAACATATTTATCAATAATTATAAAGTAACTTTGGCAGTCGTTACCTATTTTAATTTTGTTAGGAATTACATTGCCAGGGTTGTGGTATAAATATGAACTGATTGATTAGAATCACTTTGAATCAAGTAAAAAAAAGCAGATGCCTCCATTCTGTCACGAATTGATATAGCGAAAAAAACAAATATACATTATATTAGATGAATAGAGATGGTATTGAATTAAAAGTAAATATTTCCCATTTCTTAATCACACTAAAGCTCATTTAATATCTCCTAAATAAAAGATAAATTGAAAAATCGGTAGACAAATGTATCGAACCATAGTGTTCGTTTATCTATACTAGTACTATGAAACTGAAGAGTTTGTTTGCTTGAACACGCGAATCTCGGGAACTATTGGTCCTATTTGAAAAGTTCTTTCAGTATTAGATAACTCATTTATAGAGGTACGCTATAGGCTATCATCACGCTGAGACCAATAGGAGCTGAGCACCGATGAAGAATATTTCAAAATCGGGGCTTTTTTAGCGTTAGCGCAAATTAACTATTCCACGCGCACGAAGTCGCGAGCAGAAGCTACTTTATTATATTTATAGACTACCAGATTCTCGCGGTTTTGTACTAGTTTTCTATAGAGTAATTATTTTCGACTATTTATTTTATATTTCTACACTAGCGACCCGCCCCGGCTTTGCACGGGTGGGACATTTATTTTTTTAACATTTTTGCCCAACTCTCAGCGCGTTGTCCGCTGCGCACGGCGGCATTTATTTTTCTATTAGTATTTTGTTTTGATTGACATTTTGAAATTCGTAATATCTTTTGAATGGATTGTCCGATTTGAATAATAAAGTACCATAATCCATGGGTACTGAAACAGTTTTAAATACAAAATAATATATTTGAATATGGATTATTACAAAGGTATAGTCTGATTAGGGATGATCGATATTCATCGATGGTGAAGAAACATCGATGTTATGAGAATAAAATATCGAAATGTTACTATATTTATCAGGACCATCTAGTGTTGGATGTACTAGCTATAGACTAGATATCTATCAATTTCAAATATTTTACATAAGATGATACTGATCAACGTAATCGAAGTAAGCCGTACGAATAATTATTTCTTTGCGTTTAAGAGACAGCTTAAGAAAAGCTTTTCTCTAAAGCTGGCCAACTCTTGTACCAGCAATCGAACAGACAAAAGGGAAAACACATGGCAAAGTTAATTTTTTTACAGAGTGTACCCAAAAATACTGGAGATGTTAATCTTTTCTCATATTTTATTTCCAATAACAATAAACACATTGAATAAATAGAATAGACAGGTTTATTTGCTACCGTTTTCGGTATTTCGATGTTTTCATCGAGGTTTTTAGATATCGATGTTTATCTAGTTATATAGTTTTGAATATCATTTTAGTTTATAAAAATATTATAAAGGCCATATTAAATAATTAGAATTAATTATAAATATAGAAATCAGTACAATAGGTATTTTACAAAGTCAGGATAAATTATACAATTGTCTTTAAATTTTCTGTTTCAACAATTATAGCTGAAAGATCGTCTGTCGGTATCTTTTACTGTTACTAATCGTACATCAAACCCAACATTAAAATTAGCATAATAATTTAAAATTAATAGCAGAATGCGATATTATTTAAATAAATTTGACGTTTATATAAAAAAAAACCGCGTCGATTCCTAAAATAATTCCTTAATTGCTTTACGTAATTGTCTCGAGTAATTAATTACATATTTAATTCTATTCATACAATTTTCACCGAATCTTTAAGCGGGAAATTTCACTAAAAGATGAATTTCTTTCTTGTTTTTTTATTGTTGCGCGACAAATTGACTGTACTGTACATTTTATTTTTGGCAAACAATCTTCTACATTATTACTGCAATTGTCTAATTGGTGACGATAGTACAAGTGTCTTGTGATAATTTGAATGTTATAGATGGCGGCCCCCTTTTTAGAACTTTCCAGGGAGTTTTTGTGGCATCTCAGAATTCATGCTCCGTGATATTATTGTCCATTCGCTTCACTTGTGCATTATAATCGAGCTATATTACGTAAAATACCACCAATATTACAAAATATAATGTCAAGTAACACAAGATTATGAATAGAATATAAAATGTCAGAATAAAATCCCGTCAAAAACTCCAATTTTCAGTTTTAAAGGTTTGGAAGATTTTACAAAAAAAATGTAAAAATAAAAAAAAATTAAGCCGACTTCAATATCAAAAACCCATAAGGCAATGAAAAGCGAATAATAAATAGAATATTAAATTAACCAAATTAAATAAAAAATATGAATTATTGCGCTTTCCTAATAATATATTTGAAATGGACACCTCTGAGTATATTCAAATAAAAAATCATTAAAATCGGTTCACACAATTGACGGAGATATCGATTACCATACATAAAAGAAACATACATCCGAACGTAGTAACCTGCTCCTTTTTCGAAATCAGTTAAAAATGGCGTGTTGCATATTAATCTCCTTTGGGTTGCCTCCTATCCTTTTAATGTGGGGTGTTTTACACCCCTCAGCGCAAAACGTGACACGCCCTACAATATCGATCATGTCTACTGTTTATTATTCAACTTGTAGCCTACAATGTCGTTATACAAGTATTATTTTATTATTTGTGATGCTATATAATTAGAATAATAACTGACTGATATATCAATCATCATCGCCGTGTAAGAGGCCCACTGCAGAGCCATAGGCTTCTTGCCTAAAGAAGGTATGGGCATAATCACCACGCCCAAGACGTATTGGCGATTTGATACTTTCAGAGATCGAGTTTTATATTTTTCTACATACAGTATATACATATTACAAAAACATTTCGCAGGTTCAGGTTTTCTCACAATATTTTCCTTCATCGAAAGGTCTGACTCGGTTGCTACGATTTGAACCTATGTCCATCGACGCGGTGTCCGGACACGTTATCAACAAACGTCGTTTCAAATTTATCATTTGTTTAGACTAGAGACATCACGCGACTTCGTCTGTATTTATATCTTTAAATAAAGACGCTATACATTATCTTCATTTAATTTTGATGATTTATGCAGCTTACGTCGAAATAGCACTCAAGTATCAGAATTTTTCCAACTTAGTCGATATTTATCGTTATACTAACCTAACCTAACTGTACCCGCGACTCCGTCCGCCTAGAATTATGATAGAGTAATACCGATTTTAATGAAGACAAGACTAAATGTTGCTCCAGGATTGAAATGTATTGTATTTATTATTCCCAGACACCTGCAACAATTTTCTCCACAAAAATATAAAAAGTACCTACAGATACGTCAGATTTACATTGTTATTAGATGTATAGATAGATTTTGATCGATTTAAATAATATCCTTGTGTTTGTTGTATATGTTATTTGGGATGTATAAGAAGTAATGGTTGTTTAGTGGTTTTACCGGTGGAATATCAACCCTATATCCGCAGGTTTGACTCCGGCATGTACTAACGATTTTTACGAAATTCGCGTATATTTACGAATGTAAATTGGTAACACTATCAGCTGCCAGTGAAGGAAATTAACGTGAGGAAACCTGTACCTGAAAAATGTTCTTGTTACTACTATATATGGAAAAACATAGGACTGTGGCATTCGCAGTGTTGAAATCGCTAATACGTCGTGGGCTGACGTGTTGATTATGCCCATATCTTATTTTGGGATCAGGCTTACGCAGGCTGATGATGACGATGAAGCTATCATACTGTAAAGTGTAATCAAGAGCAACGAAAATCAATCCATCGTCACAATTTTCTACATTTGTATTTTAATATTAAGTAGGATTGCTATGTGGCCGTAAAAGCTTTATAAATTGAAAAAGCCTCAAGTAATTCGAATGCAGTACAGGAGGGGTGTATTGGGGGATGCGGTCGGGCAGGGTGTGTTTGGTCACTACTCCACAGATCAATAAAGACCTGGACCGTTGCCAGGGAACTGCGACGGGGCTGATGCACTCGTCTGGGGTCGCGGGGCGTGGGGTGTCAGCGTCGCCATGGCAACATTTCACGCTATTAACAGAATTGATATTTATACTAACGCCAGCTTCTGTCCGCGACTTCGTCCGCGTGGCATAATTACTCTGGCTTAACGCTCACTTTAACTCGCGACTTTGTTTATGTAGGTGAAAATGTTTTTAAACAGTACGTACGTTAACCCCGATTTTGAAACATTCTTCATTGGTACTCCACTCTTATTGATCTTAGCGTAGCGATATACATATATAGATGTCCTCGATAAATGAGCTATCTAACGCTGAAAGAATTTTTCAAAACGGACCAGTAGTTCCTGAGGTTACCGCGTTCAAGTAAACTAACTCTTCCGCTTTATAATGTTAGTATAGATTTATACTAACAAAAATATCTATAAGAGATCTTTATTATTAGTCATTTTTATTTATTTTTATTTCATTTCTAATTTTTTCGTTCATCTATCGCATGTCGCAACACTACCGGCGCGCGGCCGCGGTGCAAGGGTAAAGTGATAGGCCCCGGCAAAGCAGCCACCACCAATATGGCAGCACTCATGGCTCAATTTAAAATGATTTAAATAAATGTTGTGCTCAGCTTTTAACATGCGTCTATCATCTGAATAATTGTATTTATTATGTATTCCGTATTCTAATATGCAGATTGTCTACTATTAATTTCCCATTATCATTTCCATTTTCCGTTTATTACATTAAGATGGAAAACGCGTTTTTAATACACAAAATAATAATAAGTTTCCGAAAATTTTCAGTTAAATACGTACGATCAGAAAAAAAGGTTCACTTACGTCATGGTTTCATAAAACCACATTCTTTTTAGGTTAATGTTTTAGTTTTTAGGTTAGGTTTTATGTGTTATTAACGTTTGATAACATTCTCACTCGATGCTAAATAACGGTGTGATCTAAGATGAAGCATGATAAACCAAAGACTGGCTCTCAACTACAGCTACCGGAACACAAGTGTTTGGCGATAGATTTTCAACACGAGAGTGAGATAATTGGATGAACTTAGAAAAATCCCTAACACAGTGGTATGGTCTAATCACGATGTTCTTCTTCTATTTTATTTTTAGCAACCAGTCTTCTAGTAGACTGTAACTGCCATTGTCAAGTGAGTTTCGATATTACAAGTTTCTTGATATAATTTCAATGAACTAACAAGATGGCTTTCCAGGGAGTTTTCGTGGCAAATCAGAATCCATGCTCCGTGGTTTTATTTCCGATACACTTCACCTGTGCAGAATAACCAAACTGTATTACGTAAAACATCACCAACATTACACAATATAGAGCCACTTAACACAAGATTATGGATAAAATATAAAGACATGGCATTCCAAGATCCCGCCAAAAACTCCATCGCGATATTTTCCTTCACGAATGCTCGTTGGAGAATTTAGGACCTACGAAATGGTGTTCAAACACGGTATTTAATCACTGAACCATCAACGTTGCAGGTGTCTTGGAATAAGGAATAAAATACACTTCAATCATTTTTAGTAATTTCTTTCTGACCGTCTATATATCTATCTGTCTGTTTGCTTGCATCACTGCTAAAGTACTGTGTTCACGATAACGCCTCATAAAGCATATCCTCGAGTAACATTTAGTCTTAGCTTCATTAAAATCGGTTCAATCTATCAAAAGTTATTGTAATTTTAATGAGGACGCGACTTATGTACGAGAGAAAAGTATATAAGTAAATGGAGTTAATACATTCAGATGACTTTATTAGTCACTGTATTATTTACATTAGGTTCCACGCGAACGGAGTCACGGGCACAGCTATTCTATACTAATATTATAAAGAAGTAAAGTTTGTGGGTTTGGATGTTCGGGGTAATCTCCGGTACTACTGATCCAATTTCGAAAATTCATCCTTTATTAGAAAGGTATATTATCCCTGAGTGCTATAGACAAATTTTTATTTTGGTAAATATATTTTTCCAATAACTAATCACAATAAATATAACTAAAATCGCCAAAAATTCTATAATATGGCGTATGCTGCTTCAACGGTTTCAAATAATGAAATAAAATCCTTTCATATTTACATTTCGATCTGAAATATAACTACCGACTCAACCGATCATAATGAAATCTTGCATATACGATGTCATGTCTACAAGGAAAGGACATGGATATCTTTAAGCCAGAAAAAATGTACTGTTTTTGAATTATAGATTAAATCTACCATAACATGAGCGAAAGGTAATATGAATGTATTCATGAAATGTGTGTTTTACGGTATATATGAGTTCTATTTAATATCGCTTACGTTGTTAGTACCAAAAAGGCTTGGTAACGTAAAAGTTGCCTAACGGGGTGTGGCCGTCGCCGGCCGGGACACCACGATCGATACAGCCACGTTTTAGCGGTAAGTTACCCTCAATCTTTAAACTATCGTTTGTTCTGTCAAGCCGGTTTTGGTGTCAAAAGGCTATTATAGATTGGATCAATATGTGAACTATGGTGAAGTTTGGAATTGACCACTCTCTGCGCGTCCACTAATAACGATTGTATCGTGTAACGTATTTTAAATATATATGTTAAAACGACAAACCCGATCAAGTTTATTGCCGGTTCTTCTCGATGACTAGGTTGTTTTCCTAACTGGTGATAGTTTTTACGTACATAAGCGTCTTCTTAGGGCCTAAATCGAACTATAAGCAATCTATTTATAATTGTCATTGTAAGTAAAGTACAGTATTGTTTGATGAATTAAATATAAGCTCTTGTGACAAACAATGAATTGGTTTATTGTCTTAATTATTAACCAGGCGTATTACTCTGCGCTTTTTAATTAAAATATTATTCAAATTATACAGAGACTTAATACCAGCTACGTAGTGACCATTAAATCTTAAGTCCCGGCGCTAGCGAACAATGTGGTGATTATCAAGGTAGTAAGAAGTGCTTGTTGGCCATGTTATACTACAAAGCTTCTATCTTGTAGCATACACTTGTTTTTTATAGCTTGTAGCTTAGCGTTTTAACGTAATCTCATGTGATGTTAAATGACGATATGCACAATGATGGTAAAAACATTCATAGCTAGATGCACTAGCTCTCAAGTGCTGTGCCTTACCTATAAGTGCTTGGGGGGCTGGTGTTACTCGCGCCCGCTGGAAGTGTACGTCTAATTCCCCTGCATGTGCTCCCCGGGTGGTGTTAAACAATAACAAATGTTTGGCCGCTGCACTGTTCCACATATATTGAACTTCACAGCGTCAAATAGTGTAAACAATCAATCAACGATAATAAAAGCTGGATAGTCTATTTAGTGATACCATTAAACAAATAAGTGCTTAGGGATAGATCTTCAGATTGTGAGTGGTGATTATAAAAACGGATTTAGAAAAAGTCCTGCCACCATTTATGATTTAATCAGGCTCATCCTCAGGCTTAGTCATAAGGATTTGAATCCAAGCCCATTGACTCGGTGTCCAAACACGCTAACCAACTTTTCTTTTTTTTTTTAACGTGGGGAAATCCTTTATGAATACGCCACCCCCCCGGGGGGGAGAGGGTGGGTTATGTCCGACTCGCACAGACTAAAACCCCACGGTGTACCGACAGACCGTTTTGTGGGGGCGGCAAGGGATCGAACAAGCTAATCAACCTTGTAGAGCCGCCCCCACGGTCCGCCCGGCGGAAGGTGACCGCCGGGCTCCTTCCTATAGAGGGACAGACCGGGTACACACCGGCTGCCCCCCCTCGTCCGCCGGACCTGTGCAATGAGGAGATGGGCCCCCCGGCCCATCCCCTCAGGTCCGGCTACGGTGGCAGGAGGAGTTGGGCGAAGCGCCTTCTCCTCCTGCCTGTCCTCCTTTGGCGGAGACGGCCACTTTGAGGGTCTGCCTCGCGGGCCCTCTCCGCCTCCTCCTTCTGCGAGATGACCTCCTCGCAGAAGGAGGCCATCGCTCGCCAAGCCTGTTCGCTGCCGAGCATGGCCGAAACCACGCTCGGCAGCGATAAGTCCGTTCCCACGGCCGCCGCCAGAATGCGGCGCTGCTCCCCCCACGCAGCACACTCAGACAGCGTGTGCTGCGCGGTATCTTCGTCAGCGCCGCACTCGTGGCAGGCGGCCGTCGGCTCCCTGCGTGCGATCCGGTGCAGGTACCACCCGAAACAACCGTGTCCGGTGAGTACCTGCACCAGTCGGAACGTCAGGGAGCCCCACTCCCTTGCTATCCACTCCCGCAGGACCGGGCGGACGGCGTCCACTGTGAACCGCCCGAGAAACACGCTAACCAACTATGCCATCATTGCTTAACTCGTTTAACTTGCACTTATGAGAGTCACCTATTTCTATACGAACTACAGAGTTTAAAATCGAAATAAACTGAAAAACGTCCTTTGAAAGTGCGTATTAAAGTTAGCGTATTATAAGAATATTGATTTATTAAAACCACTGACCATAATTCCAAGCGTAAATTAATCTCAAGTTAAGCATTGGTTAAAAATATTTGACATACGTGCGACTTGACCAAAACTACCTACCCACAGTTCACAGCCAACTTAGGTTATAGTCAAGTCTGAACTAGGTATGTAGGTGGTTCCGGATTCTTCCTAAGTGCGACAGAGATAGATATCGCCGTCTCGTTCAGCCGCGTAGCATTGCGGAGATGAGCCCGGGCGTTGTGGGATGAGTTACCATGGCAACCGTCTCCTAGTGCCCGTTTTCTGTCGATATATTGTAGGAGTGCGGGGAATCTATCAGAGACTAGCTGGTGCCCGTGACATTATTCTCGGGGAAATATTTTCATTGTTGTGTATTTTAAGCTATATTTTGATATAAAACTGTATGTCCAGTTTACAATATTTTTATTACTTCTGGCATATAACATAGCTTTTACTTATGGCTTTAAAAATAAATGTTTGTGTCAAAACTGATTTTATTTCTAAAAAGAATTTTCTATAAGAATCGTTGAAGACCGTAGGGGCCTAAGCATAGTGAATCGGCCCTAGAAACATATTTAAACAGTACTTAGGGTATATGTAAGTACTTATTAACCAGGCGTATTACTCTGCGCTTTTTAATTAAAATATTATTCAAATTATGCAGAGACTTAATACCAGCTACGTAGTGACCATTAAATCTTAAGTCCCGGCGCTAGCGAACAATGTGGTGATTATCAAGGTAGTAAGAAGTGCTTGTTGGCCATGTTATACTACAAAGCTTCTATCTTGTAGCATACACTTGTTTTTTATAGCTTGTAGCTTAGCGTTTTAACGTAATCTCATGTGATGTTAAATGACGATATGCACAATGATGGTAAAAACATTCATAGCTAGATGCACTAGCTCTCAAGTGCTGTGCCTTACCTATAAGTGCTTGGGGGGCTGGTGTTACTCGCGCCCGCTGGAAGTGTACGTCTAATTCCCCTGCATGTGCTCCCCGGGTGGTGTTAAACAATAACAAATGTTTGGCCGCTGCACTGTTCCACATATATTGAACTTCACAGCGTCAAATAGTGTAAGCTGGAAGTGTTCGTCTAATTCCCCTGCATGTGCTCCCCGGGTGGTGTTAAACAATAACAAATGTTTGGCCGCTGCACTGTTCCACATATATTGAACTTCACAGCGTCAAATAGTGTAAACAATCAATCAACGATAATAAAAGCTGGATAGTCTATTTAGTGATACCATTAAACAAATAAGTGCTTAGGGATAGATCTTCAGATTGTGAGTGGTGATTATAAAAACGGATTTAGAAAAAGTCCTGCCACCATTTATGATTTAATCAGGCTCATCCTCAGGCTTAGTCATAAGGATTTGAATCCAAGCCCATTGACTCGGTGTCCAAACACGCTAACCAACTTTTCTTTTTTTTTTTAACGTGGGGAAATCCTTTATGAATACGCCACCCCCCCGGGGGGGAGAGGGTGGGTTATGTCCGACTCGCACAGACTAAAACCCCACGGTGTACCGACAGACCGTTTTGTGGGGGCGGCAAGGGATCGAACAAGCTAATCAACCTTGTAGAGCCGCCCCCACGGTCCGCCCGGCGGAAGGTGACCGCCGGGCTCCTACCTATAGAGGGACAGACCGGGTACACACCGGCTGCCCCCCCTCGTCCGCCGGACCTGTGCAATGAGGAGATGGGCCCCCCGACCCATCCCCTCAGGTCCGGCTACGGTGGCAGGAGGAGTTGGGCGAAGCGCCTTCTCCTCCTGCCTGTCCTCCTTTGGCGGAGACGGCCACTTTGAGGGTCTGCCTCGCGGGCCCTCTCCGCCTCCTCCTTCTGCGAGATGACCTCCTCGCAGAAGGAGGCCATCGCTCGCCAAGCCTGTTCGCTGCCGAGCATGGCCGAAACCACGCTCGGCAGCGATAAGTCCGTTCCCACGGCCGCCGCCAGGATGCGGCGCTGCTCCCCCCACGCAGCACACTCAGACAGCGTGTGCTGCGCGGTATCTTCCTCAGCGCCGCACTCGTGGCAGGCGGCCGTCGGCTCCCTGCGTGCGATCCGGTGCAGGTACCACCCGAAACAACCGTGTCCGGTGAGTACCTGCACCAGTCGGAACGTCAGGGAGCCCCACTCCCTTGCTATCCACTCCCGCAGGACCGGGCGGACGGCGTCCACTGTGAACCGCCCGAGAAACACGCTAACCAACTATGCCATCATTGCTTAACTCGTTTAACTTGCACTTATGAGAGTCACCTATTTCTATACGAACTACAGAGTTTAAAATCGAAATAAACTGAAAAACGTCCTTTGAAAGTGCGTATTAAAGTTAGCGTATTATAAGAATATTGATTTATTAAAACCACTGACCATAATTCCAAGCGTAAATTAATCTCAAGTTAAGCATTGGTTAAAAATATTTGACATACGTGCGACTTGACCAAAACTACCTACCCACAGTTCACAGCCAACTTAGGTTATAGTCAAGTCTGAACTAGGTATGTAGGTGGTTCCGGATTCTTCCTAAGTGCGACAGAGATAGATATCGCCGTCTCGTTCAGCCGCGTAGCATTGCGGAGATGAGCCCGGGCGTTGTGGGATGAGTTACCATGGCAACCGTCTCCTAGTGCCCGTTTTCTGTCGATATATTGTAGGAGTGCGGGGAATGTATCAGAGACTAGCTGGTGCCCGTGACATTATTCTCGGGGAAATATTTTCATTGTTGTGTATTTTAAGCTATATTTTAAAACTGTATGTCCAGTTTACAATATTTTTATTACTTCTGGCATATAACATAGCTTTTACTTATGGCTTTAAAAATAAATGTTTGTGTCAAAACTGATTTTATTTTTAAAAAGAATTTTCTATAAGAATCGTTGAAGACCGTAGGGGCCTAAGCATAGTGAATCGGCCCTAGAAACATATTTAAACAGTACTTAGGGTATATGTAGGTACTAATATGCAGGCCGGTATGACAGCGGCGACCAGCGATGGATAGTGAGTCTCTCGGTGGTCGCCATTGTTTTTGGATTGGACTGTACTTACCATGAGGCATAATTCAGGCATTTTGCCGTGTTACAATAAAAAAAAGAGATATTAAGACCCTGAACAATTATTTGACAAGTAGAAGACCAACTACAAAGTCCAATTATAATGAATATAAACGAATTCCAGAACCTGTTTTTTTTTTGACCCTTCCCTTGAAATGCCCGACGTGTCAAATTCTGCCGTTGTTACTGGAGGTCTATAAAAAGTCTGAATAATATTTCTACCCTGGAATATATTTAAAAAAATCTTTTATTTATCAGTAAAATCACGACATATGACGATGGCTCGAATTAACACCCCTCTCTATGCATTCAATAAAATAAAAAAATAAAATATCTATACTTTCATACTAATATTATAAAGTTGAAGAGTTTGTCTTGAATGCGCTAAGAAAAAAAAAACAAAAATACTTTATTCAGTTTAGGCCCTAATAAGGCACTTATGAACGTGAAAGACTACTACCGGTTCGGAAAACAACCCAGTCATCGAGAAGAACCGGCAAGAAACTCGATCGGGTACATTTTTAAACATATATTTCCAATACATTATACAATGCTTTTAGTGGATGCACAGAGAGGAGCCAACAGACATCACTATCATTCACATATTGATCCACTCTATAATATCCTTTTGAAACTAAAACCCGTTTGACATGGCGCTTAAATTTACAGTCCGGCAAATCGGTAACATGCTTTGGGACTTTATTGTAGAACCTAACACTATTACCTAAAAAACTATTACTGGTTTTGCTTAGTCTGAAACATGGGACCACCAGTTTATTGCAGTTTCTAGTATTTCAATTATGTTATTCTTTTACTAAATTCAGTTTTTCAAAGTTTTTCCGGACATACATTAAATTATCAAGAATGTATTGGGAGGGCAGAGTTAAGATACCGAATTCCTGGAATTTCGTTTTTAATGATTCGCGAGGTCCCATATTATATATTGCCCGAACTGCCCGTTTTTGTAATAAAAATATCGTGTCTATCTCAGCAGCCGTACCCCATAGCAGAGTGCCATAAGACATTAAGCTAGCTTAAGACCAAAACAAGCCAACACTAATGAAGAACTTCTAAAAATCGGGTTTTGTTTTTCCTTTTGAGAGCTTTCGCTGCGTGTTAACGCTAGCCCTAAGTAACTATTCCACACGAACAAAGTCGCGAACAGAAGCTACGATAAAACGATACGATACGATAAAAAGATAAACCCGATCGAGTTTCTTTCGAGTTCTTCTTGATGGCTGGATTGCTTATCTGAACCGGTGGCAGTATTGACGTTTATAATCGCCTTTCGTTTATTTTTTAGTATAATTATGTTGGAGTAATTAGAAGCGTTAGTATTCTTGTCTAATTTTTGTCAGGGTAAAATGAAGTGGCTGCATCATACCTGGTGTCAGTACGCAACCTCAATAAGAATGTTATTATTTTAAGGCAGGTGTATATTTCCAGTGTGATATAGTTGTTTACTACCCAGTAATTATAACGTCATTGCCTCACTCCTCCTTCGCCCCGTAACCTCTACTATAAATAGGGGTAAGGAGAACAATCTCATAGTTCGGTGAAGCTGTGAAGGCCTTACAAGGCCAATAGCATAGTCAGTTCGAAAAAAAAACAACTATCTCATATGGGGGACATGTTGAAAAAGAGTCCAGTTCTAAGTACTAAATAATAGTTCCGAAATTCTCCAAAATGGCGCTAGCATAGGCACAGGTTATGGATAGTCCGCAATAATCTTGTAAATATAACCTAAAATGACTGCTGTAAGAAAACATGGAGTGTTTTCTAATAAAACTCTTTGATAATAGTAATATGAATGATATGAGAATACATAATCTGTAAGAAATTTTGCTTGCATAGTTTGTGCAACATCTCATAATACAGGAGGGCGCTTGCCATAGTTTTGATGAATTTTATGAAACGATCAGTACACGACATGCTTCTATTAACGCTGGCACGATACTGAGATCAAAGTAGCTATCTAGCCGACATTTAACATGGCGCTCTCGAAACGGTTATGACATATCTACGTCCTTTTTACTTATAATATTATTGGCACCGTCACATAATTTAACGCTTTTTACAGACACTTTTTCATACATAGAGATTGTTCTCCTTACCTCTACACTCCATAACTATAGATAAACTCATCGTCTATGACATTATTATGGTACCGTGTTCCTATCTATACTCTAAAGTCATTAGCTCCAAGATAAAAAGCTTTTTCAATTGTTATCATTTTGAAGGAATGTTATCGCAACTTTTGTGTAATAGATGGCTTAAAACGTTAAAAAATATAGAAGGAATAAATCACTGAATACCGGCAACGTCTCTGGTCATACAAAGGTCACTGAGCAAAAGGATTTTGTAGCCTTTTTAAAAAGAAGAATAATTGTAATAAATAGTTGAATTGAAGCAACGCGACACGGTCTCTTAGTGGTAATTTGATTGAACAAGATGTCACTTTGCGGAAATCCGTTTATACATATCTATACATATAATAAGAAAGTAAATCTAATGTGTCTGTACTTTTTGTGCAAAAAATTGTTGCAGGTGTCTTGGAATAACTAATAAAAAATATTTCAATCATTTTTAGAAATGTCTGTCTATCTGTTTGTATGAACACGCATCACTACAATAATAAAGCATATCCTCAAGTAACATTTAGTCTTTTGTTTAATTAAAATCGGTCCATTCTATCAAAAGTTATTGTAATTTTATTGAGGACGCGACTTAAGTACGACAGAAAAGTAGATAAGTAAATGGACTTAATAGATTCAGATGATTTTATTAGATACTGTTTTTTATATTAGGTTCTACGTGAAAGCATTTGCAGGCAGAGCTGGTCATTAAATATTATAGTGGATTTGCATTCCGCCTGGAACTGATTAGCCGCTACCACGTCTCATTGCAAGGAAAAATGTACAAAATAATGTTTTCGAGCGTACAACTATTTCAGGCACGTTTTGACTGACTTATTCGGTTTTTAACACGCTTTTATTAGCTTCACCTGTATGTATGTATGTTTGTAACCGACCCTTTGAGCTCGATTTTGTCCTACTTTGAACGATCAGATTTAATTCAAACTTTGCACACCTGTCAAAGGTCGATGATAATGTAAAAAAAAATATGTAATGTGTAATCCGAAAAAAAAAGTAAAAAAAAAATTACAAAAAAATAAATAATAGTTAAAAAAAACACGCTTTCATAAAAAATCCAACTAAAAAAACAGAAAACAAAATTTAATAAATTTAGATTAAGAATAGTGTAAATTAGAAATAAATGTATATTTTTGTAAAAAGTGACAAAAAAATGATAAAAATACTGATATCTGGAGGTGCTGATATTAACATGCGACTGTTAATATACACTTATTACAGAAATATACATTTATTTCTAATTCTTCTTAATCCAAATTTATTACATTTTATTTTCTGTTTTTTAGTTGGATTTTTTATGAAAGCGTGTTTTTTTAGTTTTTTTTTAACCTATTATTTATTTTAAAGTGAAATCTTCTTTGGCGCGTTGAGCCACGTAAGAAAGAACGGCCGTATTGCGTTGCACGACTTGCGTCAGACTAGCGACGCGTAGTATAGGGGCCTGAGTACATTTAATATTGAAATTTTGCAGCTCATCATACGTTTTATTGATTAATAGACTATAAACATGTATACAATTATCGCTCCGAGTGCCAATAGATATGAAAACCACACTAATGTTAATAATTCTGAAATTTAAATATTGTCATTCACACCATAATTAATAGGAAAATTCAAAAGAGGACAGATTTATTATATTCTTTTGAGTTATCACTTCTGTCGGCAGACCTTATGACAGCCTCGAATTTTTATTTTTTTATTTTCATTAACATCTAGTTATATACAGTATGTGACTTGCATCGGCTCTAGTAAGTGTGAAGCTGAACAAGGTACGACCGGAACACTTATTCAATTAAACCATCAAGGATAAACCACAAACAGTAGACAAGTATTAGTGGGCGATCGGTTTCTTCCTATCTGTATATTTGCTATAAAAAACACTCTTAACCTGTTGGGACAGCGTCTATATTCCTTTACAGGGAGAGTCGAAGTTAATCAACAATTAGAAATTAAAAAGATTTGTCTCAATTCCCGTTCGGCCATTCTGTTGATATTTGGATTGTGTTTTAACGTTTGCTCAAGTAAAAACATAATATATCTACTATTATACCTATATTCTACTAGCTGACACAGCAACGCGTTGCTGTGGCTCAGTTGGTACATGTAGAATTGAATAAAACACGTGGACCATGAAATAAACTGGAGTTGAAAAGGAAATTTAAAATTAAAACGTGACGCCATCTTTGATATATTTATAACAATCAGTCTTACAGTTTTTTATTAACAAACTAATTTAAAGCGCCATCTATTCGAGACTGATGAAACTTACAATTAATAAGAATAATCAACATTGACAATAATTTAATTTGTGATTAAAAAATATTGAAACATAAATTATCCTATATCTCAAGTTGGACCAAATTATATATAAATGCCGACCGTTTTATGAAGATCGGTTGAGTAGTTTCAGAGTTCATCGTGGACAAATATCATGACACTAGACTTTTATATATTTAGATGTATAGTGAAATTACAGTTCGTTCGAGGTTTAATCATATTAAAACTACTAAACGTAGATAAATCTAAGCTATTTATTTTTTTTGATTTGATTAACTCTTTAGAATATTTTAATGCCAGACAAAGAGGGCTGCATATTAGATAAGTTCAAAACGTTCAATAAATCTGCATATTAATATGTACAAATATATGTACATATTTTATTTAATTTTGGCCTCGAAAAGGCGCTTATGAATTATTATTATTTCAAATCAAAATCAAAAATTCTTTATTCAATTTAGGCTAAATAAGGCGCCTATGAACGTCAAAACTACCACTACCGGTTAGGACGAACAACCCACTAATCGAGAAGAACCGACAAGAAACTAGATCTGGTTTATCTTTTTAAAATTTAAATATATAAAAATTCAGTGTCATAATGTCTGTCCACGATGAACTCTGAAAATATTCAATCGATCTTCATGAAAGTAGGAATTTATGTATAATGTGGTCCAACTTGAGATATAGGATAATTTATACTTCGATTAATGGCCTTAATATTTTTAAATAACCATAAAATATATTGTCAATGTTGATTACTGTTCTTAATTATAAGTTCCATCAGCCTCGAACAGATGACGGTTTAAATTAGTTTATAGACAGAAAATTGTAAGACCGACTGTTAGAGATGTCTAAAAGATGGCGCCACGTTTTAATTTTCAATATCTTTTTCAATAACTAAGCCACAGCAATGCGTGGTCGGGTCAGCCAGTGTATATATAAATATTTGGAATACTTTACACGTCACAATCGTCTTTAGTGGATGCACAGAGAGGAGTTAATTCCAAGCTTGACCATCGTTCACATATTGATCCACTCTATAATAGCCTTTTGACTCCAAAACCCGCTTTACAGTCTGGCAAATGGGTAATATGCTTAAATAAATATATATGTATATATATATTTATAAAATATACTTTACCTAAGTTTGATAACATACATTAAATTATGAAGGATGTATTGGAAGGTATAATTAAGATACTAAATTCCGAAAACTTATTGTTTGGTAACGCGTAAGGTCCAGTATTGAAAACTCTTGAAATTCCATAACTAATAACATAAGCCATTATATGAAACTAATCTATGATGCTATAAGACATAGGTATTAGTATAGTCAAAAAGTGAAGTAATAACAGTAGAATAACCCACGAAATTATGCAATTAACTAAAGAAAAGTAAACTTAAGTATTTGCCAAACAATAAAGGATAAGCGAAGGCGCTACGTAGGCGAACGACTGACTCAGACAAACAGGTTTTATAGTGAAGTCACCGCTGCGCTGTGGGACGAACTACCAAGGTAAAATGTCTTATGAATGGATTATTTAATATCTGTAACACACTTACGGCATCTGTTACGTTTTTTACAATTTCCCATGATTATTTATGTGTTTAATCAATGGTTTTTTAATCTACACATCAAAGGAGGTTATAAAGTTTCGATTTCTCGAAATTTCCTTGTCATCTGTCAGTTATTTTAACAGTAAACAAAATCGATCGCTTTCTTTACGTAGATAAGGTCTTTGGTAATAGCGTTTGATGAAAAGAGATACCATAATACGAATAATCACAGGAGAGATGAAGAGAGAAGTATTTTGCTTATACCAGCATATGCGTTAAATGTAACCCTTATAGCAGAAGAAATAAAATCGTTTTTTGTAACTAAAAACTGTCAAAAACGAATAATAAGAAAGTTATTGTTAAATTTATCTTTCCTATTATATGTCAAAAGCCCGGGCTTATTGTGGAATTTGGACACGTTGGTCCGGGATAAACTTTCCCAACATCTTTTTTACCTTGCAGATATGTTTTTCGTTTTGTAGCCTAAACGTCTCGGTTAATAATAGTATACTAGCTTCTGCCCGCGACTCCGTCCGCGCAGAATAGTTACTTAGGGCTAACTAACGCTAACTTTAACTCGCGATTGCTTTTAGGTAGAAGGTGAAAATATTTTTAAATAATACGTACGTTAACTCCGATTTTGAAACATTCTTCATTGGTGTTTCGCTCCTATTGATTTTAGCGTGGTAATATTTAGCACATAACCTTCCTCGATAAATTAGCTATTGAACATTTTTTTTATCGAACCAGGTAGGTCCTGAGCTTTTATTATTAGCGCGTTCTAGCAAACAAAGTTTTCTGTTTTTTAATATTAGTATATCAGCTATGTCCTCGTAGTGAATCGGTTTAAAAAAATCAAGTAATGATTAATAAAATTTTCATATGAGATCTTGACACGACCAAAACTCGACAGTGTCTCATAAGTTTTAACACAGTGTCTCGCTTTTTCGTGCACCATGATGGTTTCTGTTGTAGTATTTTCGCTGAAGCTATTACTGGTTTCAGCATGAATGGGTCGGCTCTCCCAGGGTAGTACCACCCTCTCACAGAAAACCGACGTGAAGTAACGGTGCTTGCATTGTTACGTTTCGTTCGGTCATTGAGAAAACCGGCGGCCCAGCTCACCTCCCCCTCCTCTCTTCCCCACTCCCTATTCTCCCAAACACAGGCTGGCAACAAGCATGCGACTCATCTGACTTTGCAAGTGTCTATGGACGGTGGTGATCATTTTACATCAGGTGACGCACCTGTTTGTTTGCCTCATATGTTATAAAAAAATTTCAACCTATCCAAAAAACATTAAACCATACATCATCATCATAATCAGCCTGTAAGAGACCCACTGCAGGGTCATAGGCCTCTTCCCTATGAAAGATTTGGACATAATCTCCACGCCGCGCCAGCCTATAACGTATTGACGATTTCAAACTCCGAGAAATCAATAGTTCCATATTTTTCTACATGCAGTGGTACTATAAGAACATCTCTCAGATTCAGGTTTCCTCATGATGCTGTCCTTCACCGTCAGCCGATAGAGTTACCGATTTAAATTAGTAAATGTACGCGAGTTGAGAAAAATTCGTTTGAACCTGCGACAATAGAATGATATTCCTTCAGTCAAATACTACCACGACATTAGCTAAGCTATCGTCGTTTTTTAATATACAAATGTTGGAATTTGAAATTAGTTTCTTATAATTTCGTATCCATTCGTAATCTATATTAATATTAATTCTTTACCAATATAAAGCCACGTTATTTGTGAGTGTTATAGGCTATATATCAACACGCTAAAGCCAATAGGAGCGGAGCCACAATGAAAAATGTTTTAAAATCGGGATATTTTTTTCCTTTTGAGAGCTTCCGCTGCGTCTTAGCCCAAAATAACTATTCTACGCGTACGAAGTCGCGGGCAGAAGCTATTAACTAATTATATTATCTATACTAATATTATAAAGAGGTAAAGTTTGTGAGGTTGTAGGGGGTAATATCTGAGGAGTCGGAGAAAAAATGGTCGAACGAAAACGTTTCTTACGAACGCTGCCTTAACGATGGGAGATATATGATTAATTCTAGAGAAAAGTTATAGCTTGATAATGCCTATTACCGCCCAACGACGTGGGCACGGGTCGGCTAGTGTAAAATAAAACGAAACCCTACGAAACTTTGTAATCCGACCCCCGTTCACCAACCCCTGTGAGTCATACGATGATGTCATCCGGTGGGCGCACCTCGCTACCCCTAAACAGGGGTTGCGACAACGAATTTCATTTCGATAATGTGCTCCAGGGATATTGAAATAGATACACCACTAACTAGATCCGACTTTCAGGTCTATTCTCTGCACCTTTGAGACTAC
Source organism: Antheraea pernyi (assembly GCA_015888305.1). Classification (NCBI taxonomy): domain Eukaryota; kingdom Metazoa; phylum Arthropoda; class Insecta; order Lepidoptera; family Saturniidae; genus Antheraea; species Antheraea pernyi. The sequence goes on along the minus strand of MU159415.1, from coordinate 156,924 downwards.
ATTTAATGGAATTATTGATACTGGTGTTCACCCAATGGTAAAAATTCGACCATTATTACAAAGGGTTCAATATATTCGAATGAAGTGATTGGGTAACAAAAAAACAATTACAAATAACAATGCATTCTACTAACCAATCATATCAATATCGACAATTGTGATAATTATGTCATTTTCAGAACCGGTAGGTGGCGCAGTGGTTGGATGTTAGATTTTTTTAATTATCAAGGCAGGACAACGTCCCCCAGAACCGCTAGTTTAATATATAACTTTATTGGAAGCGTTGATGGTTCATAGCGTGTTTGGGCACCGCGTCGATGGACGTAGGTTCGAATCCTAGCAACTGAATCGGTGCTTTCTGTGGAGGAAAACATCGTCAGGAAACTATAGCAAGGTGGTAGGATTTTTTATAAGTTTGCCTGAGTAGTTACCATCGTCAAGTTGAAATTCTGTCGCCAAGGATCTGTTGGTGTGTCCCGGTACACGCACTTGAGGCCAACCCCCTCTAGGTTAGCGCGTTTACCATCTACATCGTCATTTAATCTATATTAATATTATAAAGACATAAAGTTTGTGAGTTTGTGACGTTGTAGGGGGTAATCTCAGGAATTACTGGTCCGATTTGAAAAATTATTTCAGTGTTATATAGCTCATTTATCGAGGAAGGTTACAGGCTATATCATCACGCTAAGGACCAATCGGGGTTTTTTCGTATTGAGAGCTTCCACTGCGTGTTAGCGTTAGCCCGAAGTAACTATTCTACGGACGAAGTCGCGGGCAGAGGCTAGTATCAGATAAATATATTCACTTTTTATACGAGCTTGCTTATTGCAATAATTATACTTTCAAATATATATATATATTGATCGCGGCATCTCTCGCTTTGATGGATATTTTCGATTAAGTTTTTTTTTTTCAAATGAAAATGAAACCTCCAAACATTTTCCTATAAGAGTAGTACAGACCAAAAACTATTGTTTTGTTTCAAAAATGTAATATTATATGATTTATTATATTTCTAACGTATATAATTACGCTATTTTTAATAGCATAATATGCGTTCAGGAGGTCGTTTCAACCTCCTCCCATAATATATGTATCAGGGAGCGTCCAATAATTATAATGATCCATTCACGTAATTATTGGAGGCTCCCTTACAGATAAACAGCTGTGTCGCTGTAAACTTAAAAGTATTACCAACCACAGGAATTATCATTAAATAAGTTCATGATTATATAAATATGTCATGGGTTTCCCAGAAATTATGTGTCATTTTGCGGTCATGTTCTCATCTGTTAGGTCATTAATTGGTAAACAGCCTACAAACTGTAAATGTAACATTTATACTTATTGTTTATTGTTGAAATAAACATAAAAATATTTAAAATAGTTGAAAGGTGTTTTTGGCAACCAAGGCAGGACAACGTCCCCCAGAACCGCTAGTTTAATATATAACTTTATTGGAAGCGTTGATGGTTCATAGCGTGTTTGGGCACCGCGTCGATGGACGTAGGTTCGAATCCTAGCAACTGAATCGGTGCTTTCTGTGGAGGAAAACATCGTCAGGAAACTATAGCAAGGTGGTAGGATTTTTTAGAAGTTCGCCTGGGTAGTTGCCATCGTCAAGTTGAAATTCTGTCACCAAGGATCTCTTGGTGTGTCCCGGCACACGTATTTGAGGCCAACCCCTTCTAGGTGGTTAGCGCGTTTACCATCTACATCGTCATTTAATCTATACTAATATTATAAAGAGGTAAAGTTTGTGAGTTTGTGACGTTGTAGGTGGTAATCTCAGGAACTACTGGTCCGATATGAAAAATTCTTTCAGTGTTATATAACTCATTTATCGAGGAAGGCTACATATCATCACGATAAGGTCAATTGGGGTTTTTTCCTCTTGAGAGCTTCCGCTGCGTGTTAGCGTTAGCCCGGAGTAAGTATTCTACGGACGAAGTCGCGGGCAGAGGCTAGTATCAGATAAATATTCACTTTTTATACGAGCTTCCTTATTGCGATAATTATAATTTCAAAGATATATATTTTGATCACGGCATCTCTCGCTTTGATGGATATTTTCGATTAAGTTTTTTTTTACAAATGAAATTAAACCTCCAAACTTTTTCCTATAAGAGTAGTACAGACAGACCAAAAACTATTGTTTTGTTTCAAAAATGTAATATTATATGTATTATATTTTTAACGTATATAATTACGTTATTTTTAACATAGCATGCGTTCAGGAGGTCGTTTCAACCTCCTCCCATAATATATGTATCAGGGAGCGTCCAATAATAACGTAAAACATTTCAAATTATTCCCTACCCCCTTTCTCGCTGGTGAGAAGAGGTGGCAAGATGTTGTGAGATTTGTCTCGTCCCACAATCTCACGTGAGATTTTTCAATATTTGTATTTTGATTTATTCGCAAAAAACACAATTTACTTTATTATTGTTGCCATTTTACTATTATTGTTTTAATTACAATTATTATTACATTTAAATATATCAATAGTAAACTTTATATCTGTTCATTGATTTTAATGTAAGTATACAAGAGTTGTATAGGATTTGGGCATATTTTAGTGTAGACATATGTTTGACTTAAAATTAATCTAATTTCTCAAATTTGTACTCTATTCTTTGCATGAAAAAAATTATGTGATATTTACCGAAACCCCCTTTTTATCCCACGTGAGATTCTTTGAGATTCGACTTGACAACCTTTCCTCTTATGATCCATTCACGTAATTATTGGATGCTCCCTTACAGATAAACAGCTGTGTCGCTGTGAACTTAAAAGTATTACCAACCACAGGAATTATCATTGAATAAGTTCATGATTATATAAATATGTCATGGGTTTCCCAGAAATTATGTGTCATTTTGCGGTCATGTTCTCATCTGTTAGGTCATTAATTGGTAAACAGCCTACAAACTGTAAATCTAACATTTATACTTATTGTTTATTGTTGAAATAAACATAGAAATATTTAAAATAGTTGAAAGGTGTTTTTGGCAACCGATCTTTTAGTAGATTATTACTGCCATAGCCGAGTAGGTAATGGTATTACAAGTTTCTTGCGACCATTTCAATGAACTAAAAGATGGTGGCCATCTTGTTAAAACTTTCCAAGGAGTTTTTATATCCAGTCAAAATCCGTCCTCCGTGGTATTATTTTCGATACACTTCACTTCTGCATAATAACCGTAATATATTACGTAACCTCCAATGTTACAAAATATGGAGTAAAATAACAAAACATCATAAATAAAATATAAAATCCACTATATGACATTCCAGGAGCCCTCCAAAATCTCTTATATTCTTATTATATGTATTCAAGATCATTTGCAGTCCAAGCTGTAGGCGCAAAATCGGCTATGGAATTCACTTCCTTCTGATTAGGCGAGCAAGATCTGTCACAATATTTCAGAATGTCTTCATCGATATTAACTTTCGTTGTCCTGTTATAAGCTCTGTTACTGCGTTATTTATATATTTATTTTTATTTGTACTTTTTTATGTTGTGTGTATTTTTATATTGCCACAAAGTATTTTGAAATTTAAATGTTTCCTAAGGCTTGCCTGGAAGAGATCGCTCTAAGCGATAATGCCGCCTAACTGTACACGTATACTGTAAATTGCTGTTTAATTTTTGGATATTTTTAAGTGTTTATTACCAAAGTAAAAAAATAACTACGTTGTGTAGTTTCTTTAAAAGTTTTAAGCAAATAACGTTTCTCCTTTGAAATTATATAAAAGTCATAGCGGACGAAAAGTTAAAGCCGAATAAATTTGAATGACTTAATAACAGTACCAACTGACAGTGAGAAGAAATACATACAAAGACTCTATCCCGGTCTGTCTGTAAACACTTAGTTTCTACAAACCACGGAACGGATTTTGATACAGTTTTCACTATCATATAAAATATTCCTCTGTTGTTCATATTGTTTATGTTGGCTATAACGCATAAGGCAAGTCAAATTAATGTACTGCAGAATTATATATCATAAATTGATCATATCATATCATTATCATAGATATTGCCCTAGCAAGGTCTTAACAGCTTCACCGGACTACTAAGGCGAGCGCTTAAGGCACTGAGCCGATTGTATTTGACAACTAGCTCAAGGGTGCACGGCACACCTCGGCTTAGGCTGTTGCCTGATCAATGCAATTCGCGACCTATCTTAGCTTTTTTTTTTTTAACAGGGGGGAAATCCACTCGACAAATCCACTCCTACCGCCGCCGCCAGAATGCGGCGCTGCCCTCCCCATGCAGCACACTCAGACAGAGTGTGCTGCGCGGTATCTTCGTTAGCGCCGCACTCGTGGCAGGCGGCGGTCGGCTCCCTGCGTGCGATCCGGTGCAGGTACCACCCGAAACAACCGTGTCCGGTGAGTACCTGCACCAGCCTAAACGTCAGGGAGCCCCACTCCCTCTCCTTCCACGCCCGCAGGACCGGGCGGACAGCGTCCACAGTGAATCGCCCGAACCGCTCGTCCGCCAGGTCCTGCTGCCACCTTACGACGGCGTCCTCCCTTAGACGCCGTCGCTCCGCCTCTACCTCCCTGGGAGCCGGAGGCTCCCCCCTTCGTTTCCTCGCCGCCGTGAACTCATACACGGCGGCGAGAACTCCCGCCTCCAGCTCCCAGGGCAGGGAGCCGGCGAGCGTGAAGGCTGCCGCCGAGGACACCGTCCGGTATGCCCGGATTGCCCTCAGTGCCATCGTGCGCTGCGCGTTGCGGAGCGCACGCACGTTGGCGGCACCGAGGGCATCAGCCCAGACTGGTGCCCCGTAGGCGGCCATCGCCCGCACGACTCCCATGTAGAGTCTAACTCATAATATTGCTGATATTTGAAACTGTTTATGTAACGAGAAAACTCAGTGAAAAGCATAACTTTCCTCGACGAACGAAGATTCTTAAACAATTAATTTGTTGTTTACTCCTACTTAAGTTACAAATTACTTTGTATTATGAACTTAAAGGTAAATTAACTAAACGTGGGTAGGTGTCTAAGAAATTATATATTAATAGACTGAAATTAATAGAATTTGTACCAAAGATATCGCTTAATTTTATAAATTACTTCAATATCTAGGATTGTCTTTACTCGATAGGTGGTAGAGCCACGCTGTAGCTATTACTAGTTTCAGCATGAATGGGTCGGCTGGGTTACTACCCACCCTCTCACAGAACACCGAACACCGACCGAAGTAACAGTGCTTGCATTGTTGTGTTTCGTTCGGTCAGTGAGAACGCCGGAGGCCCACCTCCTTTCCCCCTTTCCCTTCCTCTTTCTCCTTTACCTACCCTTCCCCCATATACAGGCTGGCAACGCACTTGCGACTCCCCTGGTGTTGCTAGTGTCTATGGACGTCGGTGATCACTTTACATCAGGTGACCCACCTGTTCGTTTGCATCCTTTTGATATATAAAAAAAAATCAGATGTGTAAACAAAGTTTATATTTATTTAGTTAATAAATGATGAGACTAAGTGTATATAATATTTCTTTATTAACACTAATGGAAATATTCGTTTAAACGTATATATTTAAGATTAGCTGTCTGCGTGGAAGCTTATGTAAAACCAGTGATTAATAAAGTCATCTGAATGTATTAAGTACATTTACTTGTCCACTTTCTCTCATACTTAACTCGAGCCGTCATTCATATTTCAGTGACTTCTGATAGAGTGGACCGATTTCAATGAAATAAAAATTAAGTTACTCCAGAAGATATACTTTATGATTTGAATTGCGGAGCGCACGCACGTTGGCGGCACCGAGGGCATCAGCCCAGACTGGTGCCCCGTAGGCGGCCATCGCCCGCACGACTCCCATGTAGAGTCGGCGGCACCCGGCGCCCGGTCCCTCTATATTCGGGAGCAACCGGCCGAGTGCCGCCGCCGCCCCAGCAATTCGCGTCCCGAGCCCCGCAAAATGGGGCTCGAACCGCCAGCGCCCGTCTAGGGTGAGGCCCAGATATTTCATCTGGGTCCCCACCCTGATCCGGGCGCCCTCCACCACTATGTGGGCCTCCGGTGGTGGCCCTCGCCGAGGCCCATGAAAGAGGAGGGCCTCGGTCTTCTCGAGGGCCACCCTGAGGCCCAACCTTCGTATGCGCCTGACCACGAGGGTTGTGGCCATCGTGGTCAGGCGCTCCACCTCCCTCCACTCCCCACCCCGGGCTACGACTAGGGTGTCGTCAGCGTAGCATATGAGGCGTGGAGGAGCAGGGAGCTAACCTAAGCTAAGCTAACTATTCGTACACATATGAGTTGTTGGTACATATATGTGTACCAAGCATACATACCACTCATACTCATACACTCATACATACATACACTCAACAACCCTTATATATATATAAAAAGGCTTACGGAAATATTCACAATGGTTACACACTCTTTAAACAACTAGCGGTAACCATTTTTATTTTTTACATGTTATAAAAAATAATGAACTATTTGTGAAGCATTTTTATCAAGATGTGGTTAAATCTTAAACAATTAAATATGTTAATTATCATCTTCTTACCCTTATCCCACCTAAATAGGGTCAGAACAACATGTTTTCCTGTTCCACCCTCGCCTATCAGATGTCATCTTAGTATTCACACCTTTTACACACATATCATTTTTCACACAATCCATCCAAAACTTTTTTGGTCTTCCTCTACTCCTATATCCATCTACCATCATACTCATAGCTTTTCTAGGCACATGATCTTCATCTCTCCTCACGACATGCTCATACCATGCTATCCTGTTACTCCTCAACTTCTCTCCCCCTGGTGCTATTTTCAAACTTTCTCTGCTGTACTTATTCTTAATTTTATGTATTCTAGTTACACCACACATCATGACTGGTCTTATGATAGTTTTATACACCTTCCCCTTGAGTTTCAAAGGCACAAGCTACACCAGACACCTTTCGTCATTTCATCCACCCTGCATTTATCCTATTCCTCACGTCCTTGTCTATCCAACCGTTGTTTTGGATCAAAGAACCGAGATACCGGAAATCGGAGCAGGTTGACAAGGATATACCATTTAAAGTTATAGGAGAAAAACTGGATGGACGACCGAAGTTGCAAAACAAAAGTTCAGTTTTTAGTCTACTAATTTTCAAACCAACATTCTGCAGTTTTTCTCGCCATTTTACCAGCCTACTCTGGACCTCGACGGCATCTTTACCGACAAGAACAATATCATCAGCAAATATGTTAATTATGTTAGGCATTTAATTTAGATCGTATTTAACCTGTGCAGATTATCATTTCAAAGAAAATTTTAGAAGGTATCATAGATTTAAAATTACGTGCAATAAAAATAAAAATATAATGTGGGTAAAGACACAGGATAAAAGTGAAACTTTTGTATTACATGTAAACAATTTAATTACAAAAAATACTGCAAAAAGTCAACGCCACTCGGTGTTCCCATGCGGTGCGGTGAGCAAATACAAACCACGCCCGACGTTGCTTAACTTTGGTAATCGGACGAGCACCGGTATTTTCAACACTCTACCCGACACAGTGTTAACCCCTGGGGCATTTCACGTGAAGCGGACAACGAAAAAAAGGTGAGGTTCTGAAATTCGTTCATATTCAGTTTATTTGGACTTCTAGTAGGTATGAATGTAACCTTTTTTACACCTTTCATTTCACTCATGCGGAGCCAGGGCGGGTCGCTAGTATAATAAATACATAACTCTTGAGCGTACAAATACATAATTATTCATAGCAATGAAACTGTTTATTCGATACAAATTGACCATGAAACAGTTTGTATTTTTTGTAGGTATATGACTTCATAACCTCAAAGGCGTTTGAAAACAAATTATGAATCATACTAACATAAAGTATAGATCAATGTACACCATATAAGACGCTATTTTACTTTATATACTACACTTTGGATTAGTTATATAATAATAAAAAAACAGAACATGTATCAGTGTGTACACGCGAAGTAAACCTCTTTGGCTTATATGTATTAAATTATACATTGAAAATACTTACAAACTATATACTATGCGAAATCCTGTAGTATAAATACTTAACTATATATTTACTCATTTTAGTATACTATTAGACACAGACAGCCACTTATGCATACTTACAAATATACACAAAGACTTACCTACCTTACGTTTAAAGCGTAACGAAAAATTTCCCCTACCGTAGCAAAGAAGATTTCACTTTAAAAAAAAAAGGACTTTTACTTGCTCTTTTTTAAGAATGTATATATGTAAAAGTACTTTAGTAAAGCATAACAGGAAAAAAAACCATTAATTACATTCGAACTTCGACCATTAAAATCAAAATACTATTAATGAATTTAATAATAATAATAATCAAAAACATACCATCACCATACCAAATAAAATACCATCCATCCCTTTAACAAAGATACGCAAGTGCTAAGAAATCTAAAATCCAACGAAAGTTCATTGCAAATGTAAAGGAATCGAAAGAGGCTTACGAGGATATACAAATAGTGGTCTACTCTTCCTGCCTATCACCCTTCATATAGCATAATAATAGGCAAATAAATAATCCGTTTCCCAACACAGAATGACATAGAATCAAGTATTAAAATGGTAATATCTGATTACATTCTCTATATCAAACGAATACCGTATGATTGTATACATAAATTATTAAAGTTATGGCTTTTGTCATCATTAGCTACAGTTATTTCCATATTCCATAATTTATAGGCCGTCGGAGTTCATAGTATACTGGTTAGTATTGGAAACAAATCATACGGTGCGTGATCAATATTCAAAGCTATCCATGTATTACAAACTCTTAAAGACAACCAACTGATATTAGGTATATTTCAGACTCTCCGCTTACTTCTCAACATAAAAAAAATTGTGTGGTTCTATTAAACCACGATGCAAGTGAAACTTTTTTTACTAGTTTTTTCGCACTGAAAAATTTCGGAAAATTATTCGACTTAGGGTATTAAATTCGCGTTGTTAATATTTAATTAATAATTGGAAAGTGGAAATGATAATAGGAAATCAAAAGTAGACAAGATAATTATCCGACTATACATTTTAATTTCAACCTGCGTATTAGAGTACGAAATATACAATAAAAATAATCATTCGGATGATAGACGCATTTTAAAACTGAGCACAATATTGTATTTAAATCATTGCATCATTTTGAATTGAGCCATGGACGCCGCCATATTGGGCTTGACTGCTCTGCCGAGCGCCTTTCGTTTTACTACTTCAAAATCAAAATCACTTTATTCAATTTAGGCCCTAAGAAGGCACTCATGAACGTCAAAACTACCACCGGTTCGGAAAACAACCCAGTCATCGAGAAGAACCGGCAAGAAACTCGGCTGGTTTAGCTTTTTTAACAAATATATATAATATTTAGAATAATAATATATTCTATATAATAGTAAATGTCAGAAACGTTTTTAATGGATGCATAGAGATGAATCAATTCCAGACATCACAATCGTTCACATATTCGCAATCCGGCAAATCGGTAATATCCCTTGATACTTTGTTGTAAAATCTAAAACTATTTCCAAAAAAACTATTACCGGTTTTACTAAGTCTAAAACGTGGGACGACCAGTTTGTCACAATTTCTAGTATTTAGATTGTGCCGGTTTTTACGAAATCTAGCTTTGCAAGGTTCTTACGGACATACATTAAATTGTCAAGAATGTATTGGGAGGGCAGAGTCAAGATACCGTATTCCTTGAACTTGGTCTTTAAGGATTCGAGTCCGTGCGCCGCGTGGAATGCGACATGCGATAGACAGATGAATAAATTTAAGGCGATGGAAAAAACTTCACTTCAAAAATAACCTCCATGAAAAACACTTTATAACATCTTTATTACATTAAATTTTAAATTAATAATTTAGAATCAAATTACAATACTTAAATAGCACCTATTATATATTTTTTTAATGTATTGGAAGTAAGAAATTTAATAAACAATTGTAGGTAAAAAAAGAAACTAAAAGAAAAGGTGCTAGTGAAAAAAGAAGAAATAAGAAAGCCCTAATATAAAAAAAGAACTTAGTAATGAATATGATACGCCATGCTTAGCACTAAGTTATTTTGTAATTGAATACTTAGTACTTAAACTTAAGATTCCAGAGCTCAATGTGTCAAAATAAAAAAATAAATAAAGAAACGCGAGGATCAGCAACTGAATTCAAGCACCATGTCAAGCGGGTTTATATGTCTAAAGGCTATTATTATAGGGTTGATAAATATGTGAACGATGGTGACGTCTAGTCTGGAAATGACGCCCGTCTCAGTGCACCCACTAAAACGAATGTTTGTAGAATATGCATATGAAAAGATAAACCCGATCGAGTTTCTTGCCGGTTCTTCGCGATGAATGGGTTGTTTTTACGAACCGATGGTAGCTTTGACGTTCATAAGCGCCTAAATTGTATAAAGTATTTTTTTAATCTGTTGCTTTAAATATGAATACATTTTTTTTTTGTATTGATATATCTACGAGGTTTTGCTCGCGGCTTTGCTCGTGATAATGTAGATTTTCAAAATAAAATACATCTTACCTCATGTTATATATACGCTGATTATGTAGATTGTTAAAAGTGAAATTTTTTTTAAAATCGGTTAAATATTTTTTGCGTTTATCCATTACAATCAAAAAACCAAATCTTATCTCTATATAATTAACTAACTTCTGGCCGCGACTTCGCCTAACGCTAACTTTAAGTCACAACTTCGTTTACGTAGAAGGAGAAAATATTTATAAGTACGTTAACCTCGATTTTGAAACATTCTTCATTGATGCTCCGCTTCTACTAGTCTTAGCGTGATGATAAATAGCCTACAGCCTTCCTCGATAAATGAGCCATCTAACACTTAAAGAATTTGTCAAATCAGACAAGTAGTTCCTGAGATTACCCCCTACAACGACACAAACTTACAAACTTTACCTTTTTTTGCGAACTGTCTACGCTATTGACCAAGCAAGGTCTTAACAGCTTCACCGGGCTACCGTACAAACTTTACCTCTTTATAATATTAGTATAGATTATACTTTTAGTATAGACTACAGATACAAATTAAAAACTCACTCAAATCGTGATGACTTCAAGTAAAATATTTTTATTTTAAAATCTTTGATTATTAAATATATTTATGTATACTAGTGGACTCGGCAGACGTTGTCCCGCTCTGATAATAAAAAATACTTTGAGAACTTATATATGTAAACCTTCCTCAGGAATCACTTAATCTATTGGTGAAAACCGCATGAAAATGCGTTTAGTTGTTTTTGAGTTTATCGCGAACAGACAGACAGACAGACGTGGCAAAGGACTTAGTTTTATACCATGTGTAAAATACATAGATTTATATAAATTCTAGCGGTCCCGGCCAACGTTGTTCTGCTTTGATAATTAAAAAAATCCTAAAAGCCAACCGTAGCGCCACCTACCATGTCCAATTGTGAATCTAAACCATTCTCGGATCCACTCGAACACGCACACAAAATTTCATCAAAATCGGTCCAGCCGTTTAGGAGGAGTTCAGTGACATACACACCTACAGAAGAAATTTATATAATAATGTATATATTATTAATTATTAGTATCATTTATTAAACAAAAAATAAATTTGAAACGATTGTGGGTCAATGGTTAATGTGTTCGGTAATCGCAATGAACGATGCAGATTTCAATCCTTGTAAATGAGTTAGAGCTTTTTGTAAAGGAAAAGACTGTGATGAAACATTAACAAGGTCACAAGACTTTTTCTAAGTACCACTCTCAAGTTGAAAGTCTGTCGCCAAGCACCTGTTGGTGTATTCCGGCAGCTGCAGAACTTGAGAGTCAGCCCCCAGCGTTCACCGTGTTTACCATCTTCGACCACATCGTAATTTAAGATTATAATAAGTTTATGGTAAAACGCATAAAGAATAAAAATTAAAATAATAGAAAGTCTATTAAAATTAAAACGTATCAGCAAAAGGCAACGTAATAGAAGAATATAAATGTTTAATAATAATACACGATTACACGTAAACAGGAGTTTTCGGCAGCCAAAATGGCGCGTCTCGTGACCGCCCACTGGATCAAAAATAAACCATATGGCCAAACGGTGACATAATGTCATGTAAAACGGAACCAAAAATAATGCAAAATATTAAGATTATAATGAATCTGTTATACACTGTACCAGTGACAGTACATTTAAGCTTCACTACAGTTAAAATAATTTCTTATCAATAATCATTTGTCAGCTATAGCGATCACTGTAAAGAAATAAAAAATATGTATCTTTAGGGGGTTTGAAATTGCATATACGTCTATACGAGGGATAAAACTTGGGCAATGTTTTACTTCAGAAGCCCTACATCCACACCTATTTCTTCCGCTAAGCAGCAGTCCTCGCTCTACTGATTCGGGTCACAAAATATAGTTGTCAAGACATATTGACATATAGACATATTGCCCTATTATGACAGATTTTAGAACCGCAGTGTAATGGAAGTCGGATGTACAAAGCTTTACACTACAGTGATTGTTTCAAATCTGGTAGGATAAATACCAGTTTGCAACTTCACAAAATACTTAATACTTGTTTAAGTAAAAGAAAAAACAAACACAATTAACACAGAGATAGATCACAGAGCAGGGGACATAAATGAGATAACATGTAGTTCAAATGTATAGCAAATCCAAAAATGTACCGGTTAGAAGTAAATTCAAATATCATAATTAAGATATGTTATAGAGGCATACAAAAAACTAGGAGATTAGTGGAAGTCTCGTGTCTAAGGGAATAGTTATTAGTTGTTACAATTAATTTGCAGTTGTAGGCTATTGTCGTATAGTAAGGTATCATATATATATTTTCACGAACGCAAACTTACATTACTTACAATACGATGATTTCTCAAACAAACAACAATAACAAACAAACAATAATACAAAATCATGAATATATTGCAACGACATAAAATGAAAATGTCTTATTATGCAAGAGAATATACAATTGAAAAGGTACATAACTATTTGCTATGTGCTACTATGAACCAATGAACCCTCAAAGTTAATGTATTCGAAAACAGCGTGAGTCGCGTAGCTTGAAAACTCACAATGACTTTAAGCTTTGGATGAAGAAAAGTATAATGAAACGATTGTTTCATAGGACATCCTTTGATATATATCTGGTTAGTTACACCTTTCATTTATAAATCTGTCGTCAATTGTCTGTAGGAGTGTTCCAAAATATGAGAACCAGTTTTCCTCTAACGATAGAACCTATAAAGTAAATAAACAATAAGCCTTAGCTTTTCATGAAAGATATATCTTATCAGTCAGTACAGATTGTTTTGGCAGCTGCATTTGTGAGCTGGTCATAGACAAGCAAAAACCGTGTCACAAAAATCTTCAAGAACATAGGAGTCAACCGTCGTGTATGTTGATTGCAAAATTGAAATGAGCGCAAGAAACTTATAATATCGTTGCCTACTCGACGATGGTAGTAATAATCTACAAGAAGATTTGTTGGCAAAAATGCAAAAAAGAAATTTATCCAAATTATCACAAGACTCTAGTAATATTATCACTTATTCGACAACTGCACTAATAATCTAGAAGATTGGTTGCCAAAAATAAATATATAAGATACGAGTTATTTATCAACACCTAAGAATAATGTCCAAAGTTATAACTGAATACATAAACATATTACTTGAGTTTTTTTCTGAGTTGATTTGTAATACATTCAAAATAAATATATTAATTACTAAACATATTACGTTCTTGAATGACTATATGTAATACAATAAAATTGGGGCAGTAGCTGACCTACTTCAAAATATGCACGTATGTCTCAAGTTAAAGCGAACACTACCGGTCACATATATTTTTAGATTAAAAAACAACCTTGTTAATAAACATTGAATATTTCCTGTCAAATACAAATTCCGCTATAATATAATTCAATTAATTTAATTGACGGCTATCGGTAAACGGTTAATTACTAGGTTAACTAGTGAACAATCATTCGTTACAAACTCTTGCCCATCATTGATGAGATCTCCGTTAGGAGGCCTTAATTGAACTATATAAAAAACTCTGCTGTCAGTGATGGATACGTGACGAGTAACCTTGATTTTTTAAAATAATAGTCTGAAAAAGAATGAAAGATATTTACTTGACATAATGCGTCTGATGCACTGAAAATAATTCTTGTTACGCTACACAAACTAAAACCCTATGTAAAATTCTTTTCTCATAAACGAAATGAAAGCAAAACGTTAAAAAAAATGACATAATAGTGTCACTTAAAATCTGCATTACTTCAGTTATGTTCATCAATAAACTAAAAGTCTGCAAAAAGTAACCTTCACGAATGCAGACATGAAAAAAAATTAATACCGACGCGACAAAATTACATTTACCATCAACAATAATGAATGAATACAATTTTATAACTCATTTTAATACATTTCTTCGAAGGCAGCACAGACGCTGTACGCATATTTAAATATGTCACAGTTTAAGTAGCAATAAATGACAACATCCATGTATAGAGATGCGGAGTCGGGCCATTTCGGGTCGAGTGATAAGGCTCCCGGCGCGCCGTGAAGTTGGCAACGGGTAACGCGTCGGCCAATCAGCGCTCGTAAATCGGACGCTATGCGGAGGCGATACGGGCCTCAAAAATCCCCACCGGCCCGCCAACCGGATCATACCAACGAGCAGTGTTGTGCGAGAGTCGCGTTCATAGTGTTTAAGTAATTTATTTACATTTTTATTAAATTAAAAATAAACATATAAAAATGAGGGAAATCGTGCACATTCAAGCCGGCCAGTGCGGTAACCAGATCGGAGCCAAAGTGAGTATAATTTTAATACATTCCGTACCAATAACTTAAATATGTTATGGAATTTACTAGAATATATAGAATTATTCATCCCATGAGTTTCTAAGATTTTTTTTTCATTCAAAATGTTCTTTATTGCATAATTCCATTCTTTTATAAACTATAATAGATCATGTTAGAAATTTGAATTTTTCACGCATGACAACACCTGGCTATCGAGTATTGAGATGGGGTTGGGGTGGCAACCCCGTTATGCATGCGCGAACATCCCGTTTTTACCGAATCTTATAATATTACAGATGTAATCAAATAATATAACCTTATACGGTACTAATGAGCAAAAAATAAACTATGCGTCACTTAGCAACGCTTATCACGTACATGACCTGGCTTCTTATTATTCGTTCTTAAAATTTCACCAAAGTATTATGTACCTATTATTTATAATAAGAAATATGTTATCTCGTTTGAATTTGATACAGAGTAGGTATATTTCGTTTGATAGATTTATTTAATGCATATACTTGGACGAATGGAGATAAAATAATTGCCTTTAATGTATAGTTGCCAATCGTCAATTGTTACCGTACTGAATTGATTCTGTCTTTTTAATTATTTGGTAGGTTTTTAGTATGACGAGAGTGAGAGAGGAGTTATAAGAGTTCTCTAAAATGTGTACCACCATATTAATTGTGATTTTATCGGGACAAAAGTTTCCTTCTTCGAATGTTTTAAGATCGCTATTTGGACCGCACGTCTCGCTACCACAGAGCCATAATCATTGCCTCTAAGAATTAAAAAAAACACAATAAAGATAAAAGTGCTTAAATTATCATGAGTGAAATATATAAATATTCATAATAAAGCGATTTCGAGGTTCTAATATGCTTCTAAGAAAGGAAAAAAAAACAATAAAGCGCTAAGATTATCATGAATATATAAATATTCATACTAAAGCGATTTCGAGGAACTTGACGATCTCGGTTAATTTGTTACGTTTTGATAGATTATTCTTAATGAATTTTTCGTATGTAATGTTAATATTCTATTTGGTTTTTTAAAGAAAATTAAAGTATCTTGAATTCTGCATCACCCTGTAAGAAACCCACTGCAGGGCTATAAGCCTCATCTCGAAGGAAGGAATGGGCATAATCACCACACCAACACACGACGTATTGGCGATTTCAAACTCTACAAAATCCACAGCTCTATGTTTTCCCCTCATACAATAGTACTACAAGAACATTCTCGAAAAACTCATTGGTACATACCGGAGTTCGAAACTGCGGACATCGAAATGATATTCTACCGGACAAACAACAGGACCACCATGTTTTTTAAAATTGGTTTGTCGATAATAATTACGAGCTAATATAATGATTAACTGAGAGCAGAAATAATCTCTCTCTCTTATTTTAAACTTTCTAAATCAAATTCATTAAAAATCATATCACGCTTTACTGAAACGATTTTGAATATTATTTCACTAATTAAAAGCTACATTATTCCCGAAGGCTGTGGAGTATTTTGAGCTTAGTGTATTTTATTTTTGGAAACCAATGTTTTAGTAAATTATTACTGGTATTGTTGAGTAGGTAAATGATATTATAATTTTCTTGCGATCATTTCTATGTTCTTTCAAGATGGTGGCTATTTGATTGAACTTTCCAGGGAGTTTCTGTGGCAAGTCAGAATCCATGTAGCTTGGTATTATTTCTCATCCAGTTCACCTGTGCACAACAACCTGACTATATTAAGGAAACACCACCAATATTACAAAATATAGAGCTAAATAACACAGGATTATGAATAAAATATAAAAACTAAAACATGACATTCCAAGACCTCGCGAAAAATTCAAACCTGTTTTCTTTATTATCTATATTGTTTTGTACTAATTTACGAGCTTTGGTGTCACCAATAAAAACATCGCCAAGAATTTTGTCCATCGACAAGTTGAAGCTTTTTTTATTTATCTCTATTTACAATCTATAATATTTGGTATAATACTCAATATAGATTAAACTATTTAGAAAAAAATACAGACTATAGTATCGATATACTAATACCCTAGGACCGAACTTTTTACCTACTTTTTTTAGTCGAATTAAAACTCATCTAGTTCTTTTTCTGATTCCGAATATATCTATATAAAACACAATACTACAAAAATCATTAAATTTGACCTCTTTGCCGGAATTATGTTATTTAGTGACCTCATTAGTAATAATTTTGATATATATTGCGGCGCCATTTACGAGAGACTAATGAAGGTTACGTCGTGTCGCTGTTTGCATATAATTATCATGTACATCGAATGTAATTAACAGCTTTCTTATCAAATGTAACGGTGAAACTTCTCGTTCTTGCCGTTGCGGTGCTTGAATGTCGTGCTATTTACAGAACTACTTTGTTCTGAACTGCTTATACTTTTTTTTTAACTTTAACTTTTTATTTGGCACCTAATCTTTTAGATTATTACTGCCATTGTCGAGTATTTAATAGCATTACAAGTTCTTCTTCCATTCCGTTTTTGGCAACCAGTCTTCTAGTAGACTATTACTGCCATTGTCAAGTGAGTATCGATATTACAAGTTAGTTAAGATAATACAAGTTTCTTGATAAAATTTCAATGAACTAACAAGATGATGGCCATCTTTCTTCCATTCTTTTTCTTTCCATGGAGTTTTTGTGGTATCTCAGAATTCATGCTCCGTGGTATTATTGTATTACATAAAACACCACCAATTTGACACAATATAGAGTCAAGTAACACAAGATTATGAATAAAAAATAAAATCCACTACATGACAGACCAAGATCCCGCCAAAAACTCTCGATTATACTTATATATATATATATATGTACCTGTGAAGTGTTAGTAATTTTTTCTATTTTATTGTGGCAACTCCGAAGGGTTAGGCAACACATAGTCTGTGGTGGCAGCATTAAACACAGAGTGTATTTATCTATATATAGGAAAAGCATTAGCAGTCATACTTTTATTCCTGAATTTATGTTATTTGATTTTATATCTACTATGTATGCGGCATAATGCATGATATAGTTTAGATATTGTGGATAAATGACAGATTTTTAGAAATAATAATTACACATATTTTTTTACTTATCTCAAATCAATCTTGTAGTTTTTTATTTTGTAAGAAGATTGAAAAAATAGTATAAAGCCAGGCCTTAAGAACTTACATTCGCAATCGATTACAAAATAGATAAATGAAAACAAATTTGCGACTGAAAATATATTTTTTTTGTTTTTTAATGGGTTTTGTTTCTGTATACAATTATGCCAATGTCAAATGTGACAAATACCTATTTTAGTTTATTTACCAATTGTATAGTAGGTAAGATAACCTAAAAACCATGACATTACAAATAGTCATCGATTTCGAAGTAATATAGCATAGTTATATAAATACGGACAAAAAGATTATTATATTTATATTGTATTATGATTTATATAATTACGCCTCATTTTAAGAGTTTCAATTTATCAATTTTATTACTTTCGTTTTCAGTACTACATTAAAAATCTGTCTGTTCGCCATAAACTCAAAAGCTATTATCAAGGTTTTTTTTTATTATCAGGGCGGGACAGCGTCCACCTGGCCCGCTTGTATATTCCTATTTCCAAATAATTTAAATTTGATTGGATATGTTATTGTTGAAATTTTGTGACGTAACAAACCTATGTTACAGAGCTTTAAAGAAATTGAATAGTTTAATGAAATTATTAATTGAAGTATTTCCACTCTATTTATCAGTTTGTCAAAATTAGAAAATACAAATTTTCTAATAAGCTATAAGACTGATTTTATCATTCAGCTTGAGAAGTATCTAGGTAACTTGGCGTGTGAACTAGGTACGCGAGATATTAAATACATCGAACTAGAAACGCAGACAATTGTTCTAAATCGAGGTCGATTTTTACATCGTTGTATACCAATAAAATAGTAATAACATCGATTAAGCAACATTGAAGAAACTAGTTTCAAAATTGGCGTTGGTTGCATATTTTTTAACATGCTACATAAGAACGAAAATAATACCGGAAAAGTATTATTAAGCCATTAACAAACGTGATATTCTGTGATAACATACGATAGTTACTTATTCAATATATATAGAAGCCTTTAGTCGCGTAACTCAATTAGACATTAAAAGGCAAAGTATCTGTAGAGTATCCTATAAACTGCGCCCTTTTAGAAGGCTGGCAACCCGTGACTCTAAAATTTAAAGGTGCTGTAATGGATCTCAGGCAGTAAAAAGTTTCATAGCTATTCTTAGTCAAGTTACAAATATATTTTTAATAATTTCCACTGTTTTATTGATTAAAGTTCAATAATATATATGTAGATAGAACTATCAATAAGGAAGAACAAAAGGCCCGGTCGCAAAAATTATCAATAGGTACTTCGGTTGAGTTTTGTTTAATAAAAACTTTATTTATATAAGACTGAAATACTATGTTATTCCCACATTAAAGATGAATCTAAAGACACTTCGTATGCTTATTCATCAAGCTATTTAAGATACCGAGCGTGCCAGAGAAATATGCAGAAATAAACATTTACTCGAAAAACATTGCTCCCTTTTTACACAGTCCCGCTTCTACACAGTTTTTCCCCCTCCAATATCCTCTGGATGATTTTATACTGCACTCGGATTAAAAAATAAAGAATTCAAGTACCCGCCTCGTCATGCACTCCTCTAAATATATAACCATCTGTGTTGAACACAATCGAGTGGTTACTGAGAAAATGAATCACCGGAGATGCATGACTCCACAGTCTACACACGTATTTCTTGTACAAGCTGTGTCAATGTTGAATTATAAAATACATCTGTCTCGTAGGATATTTTCGCCATCTTTCTCTGTCTCCTACGTAACTAAGTATAGCATTATAATAACATATACTCGTGAGCAAAGCCATTGTAATTGGAAAGGTATGTGATGGTAATTTGAGACTTGTACCTTGCCATAACACATTGGTATTCTATTGGATTCTTTCTTTTTTTTACTGTATACTTGGTAACCAATCTTCTAGTTTGTCAAGTAGGTAATATTAGAAGTTTCTTGTGATCATTTCAATGAACTAACAATATGGTGGCCGTCTTGTTAGAACTTTCCGGTAAGTTTTAGTGGCAAATCAGAGTCCATTCTCCTTGGTATTATTTCTCATCTACTTCAGTTGTACGCAATAACCAAACTATGTTACGTTAAACACCACCAATATAACAAAATATAAGTCCAAGTAACAAAAGATTATGAACAAAATATAAAACCTACTACGTGACATTACCAGATCCCGCCAAAAATTCCCACCATTATTTACACTGTTGTGAGATAGTAACAAAGCGATTATGATGCCCAATCTTCATCCAATTAATTTTTGTTTGTTATTTTTATATACAAACGTCTCCAATACGTGAGACACTAACTGTTTTGCATATGTTTCAGAGAATTACAATCATAACTTGATAACAAACAGTAATACTTTAGTGTATGCCGTATATCAATAACATTTTTGATTCATAATTTTAATAAATGTAACTTTGCTGTACATTCTGTTATTTCACGTAATACGGTCTAGGTATTTTGTAGTAATAAAAAGAATTCAAAATACATATTTATACCATTCATTGAACTACATGCAATCTTTTTAAAAATCAACGATGAAATTTTTACCAAACCAAATCGCGAATTATGGATGTTATCGAATTAAACCTTCGACTACTGACACTGGCCAATGTTTCTGTGTCGGTTAATTGAAACAAAAACTTTTTCAAACATAACACCGACGATGTTTTTTATCTGTTTTTTTCACCGTTATGCATAACTTCACCGTCTGTTTATGCACCGAAACGATGAAAATTGTGCGGCAATTTACGTTACAGTACGCCGGCCATGGTTATTATGATTTCTAAAAACATGCATGAATCACTCCGACACCATGAAGTCCGCATTACAAGATACAATAAAAAGTTTATTGTAAGATGTATCTCAATTCGAAAGTGCTTTTATTAACAACTTAATTCCGTCGGATTCGTTTTTGCTTTGAATGTTTTATTCATACCATTATATATTACATTTCTTTGCGTTTAAACAATCTTATTTGATAGTAGAATCGCCGGTGACTTCGTCCGCGTGAAACCATGTGTAAAAAAACAGTGATTAATAAAATCATCTGAATGTATTAAGTCCATTTATTTATCTACTCTCATACTTAAGTCGCATCGTCATTAAAATTGCAATAACTTTTAATAGACCAAACCTATTTTAATGAAACAAAGACTAAATGTTATTCGAAAATATGCTTTATAATTTGCTTGATGAGGTTTTATTCTGAACGCAGTACTTTAACAGTGATGACATTTCGAAAAATGATTGAAACGTATTTTATTATTTACTAGCGGACCCGGCAGATGTTGTCCCGCCGTGATAACAAAAAAACCTTGACAAATTATATACCTACCTCATGTATCACTTTATCTACTGATGAAAACCGCATGAAAATCTGTTCAGTAGTTTTTGAGTTTATCACAAACAGACAGACGTGGCAGAGGATTCTGTTTTATACTATGTAATGATTCCTAGACACCTGCAATAATTTCACGTAAATTTAAAAAATACAGACTCGTTGCATTTACATTCTTATTGTGTATATAGAAGATAGTTAGTTCCCGCGACTTGTTCTACTTTCGCTATCACCACATAACAGTTTTACCGACTTTAAGTCACTTCCTACCAAATTCACACGTTAAAAGACTTCTAAAGCAATTATACAATGAAATCCATCTATCTCCGTACAATTCGAGTAATAATTTATTATACCGTATCGAATTTTTACAACTGAGACCGCATAAAAACAATTTCAATACATGTAAGTGCGTATTGTAATGATTTTTTATGACAAAAAGTGAAAGGCGAGCGGATAAATTAGTAACTAGATAAGACAAATGAAAGCGTACTGTGAACGGTGAATGGCAGTACCAGAGATGGGACGGGAGAAAGTTGAGGGGATCTGGCGATTGTACCTTCACAATTTCACCGCACTGTATATGAACTTTTAACCAGGGAGACTGTATCCACGCGTATATACTGGCTGGCTGGCTACGGTTTGACACACATTTCATATTATTTCTTGTAACTACTATAATTTGTCATAGAAAGTTCACTTAGACCAAAATGAATATAGTATATTTATTCCCTGTATTATCAACATACACTAAATTTTATAGCAAGTTATGGAAATGTGAATGATATAAAAACCATTAAAACACTTTGTTTGAATGCAGTTAAAGTTTATGTATCTCAAATATACTAGTCCAGTGGTTGACATTCGACCATAGTTCATTGATTTTTTAAAGTTGAATGTAGAATGAAAAATGGTAATTGGAACGTAAGAGTAAAATAATACATACAGTCGAGCATAGCAAACCTCCTTCACAACCTTTTTTGAAGTCCTTTATTGACAGATGTCAAAATGTCTTTTTTATTTACATGTGTGTATATGTTGTGTAAAATTGAAGCAGTAGTGTGAGTAATGCATATTTTAATTAATTTAATGTACTTCTAATGCATTTTATATAAAATAAATAGCTTTCTGCACTTCTCCTCCATATAAACTTTAATTATGCCAAGTTTGACGTTCATCCGTTCACGCATTTCTCTCAAAAAGGGATACAAAGTTTGGGATTCACGTATTAATATATAGATCACTGTAGAAAATATAGTTTCGCAATTCGTAATTTTACAATAATCAGATACAAAATTGAGTCAGAACTTTAAGTAACGTGCTATAGGAAAAAAGGTTTAGGAAAACATTCATCCTCTATTTATAAATTACATAAATTAAGATTGACGGATACGTAACTCATGACCATGCAGTTTCGTCTTCAAGGAGATGTCAATTTATTATTGCAATCCTTACAATTAATTACATTGGAATTTTAAAAGTTTTGCAGAAAATATGATTAGATATTTCACTCAAAACCGTACTCCATTTTTATTGAAATATTAGTTAAGACAAATTTAAGAAGTATTTTTACTCAATTTGTGTATGTGCTCAATTTATAGACAGAATCGTGTAAATCGATATAGGGCCATAATTTCTACATTAAATACCAATATGTTTCCTCATATCAAGGCCTACTTACGTAAAAAACGTGCAGGAATGTTATAAATTGTAAGCTAAATTTGAAGAACATTAATTTGTTTTAGATTTTTGGAATTATATTTTTATTCTGTCACTGGACTTCCTTTGCATCTCTTTACGTAATTAGAAAAAACTAAAGCTGCATTAAATTTTGTAAATTAAATTTCAAAGGGTTTCAATGTACCAGCCAGCCTAGTTTAACGGTATGCGAGCTAAATTATAGCTATGTGTGTAGTGCAGTCTGCGCTATAGCGAGCTGATGGTGCTATTTATAAATGGACATCGACCGACGAACAAAAGTTCGTTGAACCCGACGAACGTTCCGTTCGACGCAGATAAGATAAACTCGTATGTTTAATTTCTAACCATTAATATCTAACAATCAGGGTTTTGTGTTCGCTTAAACCGGAACGTAATTTTATTGAGATTCTGTTTTACAATTTTTTTTGACATTACAATTCAATTTGGTTTAATCTTATTTGTTTACAAAAAAATCACACTGCTATAATGAAATTCGAAAGCGATTCTGTTTTGCCTGGTTATTATTTTAAGTTATTTCTTTCTTTATCATTCATGCAAATATAATTGAGTTAACCTACTCGATAATGGCAGTAATAATCTAGAAGATTGGTTGTCAAAAATAAAACTAAAAAAAGTAATAAAGGTCTGTTGTGTTCGCATCACTCAAAACCTACTCGATAGATTTCAATCAGTTTTTTTATTTTACTTTTTAGAAAAATTTTCAATATCTAAAAAAGAATAACACGATAACTTCATTTAATAGAAGGTTATCAACGTATTAAATATTAGAATTTTAATAATTATTAAGCGTACAAACATGCATTTTCATGCCGTAGAGAAGTATGACAAATTATATGATGTAACAACGCAATGCATACAAAGCCGCGGATGTTAGCTAATGTATATTTATTTGTCACATAAAAAATATAATCCTCAAAGGCTCTCAATGCTTTTATATCGTTTTATTTTAATCACTTATTAAGAGTTATAAGTTTATTGGTAATGTGAATAGCTTACAATTTAAAAAAAGACAAAACCTGCAATTACCATGGAATGTTAAAAAAACAGATAATAAAATATATTTTATCTAAGCTATGCTTATGTATATAACAGTTACGTATATGATATAAGTAGTTCATTGATAAGTCACGCCTAATAATAAGTTGTGTTTGACTCTGTAGCAGACAAACGCGAGAGAAGTATTGTACCTAAACTAAGTGATATCGAATTTCATGATAAAATTACGTGTAATCATCATTTTAGCAGCAGTATTCTGTTATAATTTTTATATACCTAGTTTATATCGTATTCCTCTTTAAATTTTAATTTAAAACACTAAAAAACCATGATTAATGACCTTAGAGATAGTATCATGTATGCGGATTTTTTGTTACTAATACCCATAATGCTCAAAGCGCCTGCACAGAAGCGTAAATTTAATTTAATTACATATCATCCACAAACTTTTTCAACCTAATCATTAAAAGAGTCTAAAATCGCAAATAAAAAACAATTTATATTTCACAAAACAGAAAAGATTTACAGTTAAAATACAGTGCCTGTGTTTGATATTTAAAAAAAAACATCAAAGGAGGTCGTATATCCAGATAAATATATTGAAACCGGTATGCACGCTAATGAATAACGCCACGAAGGTTTGCGTTAAACATATTACCGTATATGTACATATCTGACTATGCGATCAGCGTACGTGTTGTTACCCACACGGTTGGCTGACTGGCTAGATGACATCATCGTAGCTTGGTCGTCGCTGAACATTCTAAAAGCCTTATATTACTGTCAAGGATTTATTTACACCGGCCGGCGGATGATTACGTAATGTCCGTCGATATTTTGAGATGATTTATTGTTGATTTTATGTGTCCACTTTTTATAAACTCCACATATAGACAATTAGGTATAGACTATACAAACGTATATATCAGTATACAAAATAAGTCCAGCATAAATAATTATCAAAATTATTATTAGAAACATATTTTGTAACCTGTGGTACTTTTATATGTCAAAATAATTCCGCTTGACATTCTCGATTGTCTGTTTTAGAAATTATAATATGCATATATTAATGTTCATAGATGAAATATTTCATTTCTGTTTCCGTTAATACGTTAAAATAGACTCGGACTAGGTTTGTTTTATCGAATGATGAATATGGGTATTGAAAATTGCTGTTCAACTGACATGCAATATTTTAAGTGCAAACGGACAACACCACGGAACTAAATATAGTTGAATTATAATCAATTGCGTCACTCAATGATTTATGCTTCTCAATTATCATAAAAGTTTTTTATTAAAGAGACGGTGTTGGCCATATGGCGCTTATGAATTTGCTTGTCGAATAATTTAACGCTAATTTCGAAAGAGTTCGAAGCTGTCTCCACTTATACGGATGGATAGACCGAAAATGGGTTGGTTCGTGGGCGTTGGCCGCCGTAAAGGCGCCTTTGTTTTGCATAATCAGTAACTCTTAAGTTGTAGCATCGTTAAAAACTCATTAAACAGTCTAACTTCACTTAACGGTCGATTAACCGCTATTGTTTTTGACCTAAATGTGGAGACGTACTCGCAACGTACGATCAGATCAGATCATCTTTATGGGTGCATTACTAGAACCGGTTGGAAAGTTGCTAAAGTCGTATACAAACCATTCGAGAGCGCGATTAGCTTTCGTGTCGGTATTTTAATTGAATTTTGTTACCGGTACCCAATTTGCTAACGGCGGTTTCATTTTGTTACAGTTCTGGGAGATCATCTCCGACGAGCACGGCATCGACCCCACCGGCGCGTACCATGGCGACTCGGACTTGCAACTGGAGCGCATCAACGTTTATTACAATGAGGCCTCCGGAGGCAAGTACGTGCCCCGCGCCATCCTCGTCGACCTCGAGCCCGGCACCATGGACTCTGTCCGCTCCGGACCTTTCGGACAGATCTTCCGCCCCGACAATTTTGTTTTCGGTCAGTCCGGTGCCGGTAACAACTGGGCCAAGGGACATTACACAGAAGGCGCGGAGCTAGTTGATTCTGTTCTCGATGTAGTTCGCAAAGAATCTGAATCATGTGATTGTCTACAAGGATTCCAGCTCACACACTCCCTTGGTGGTGGTACCGGTTCCGGTATGGGTACACTCCTCATCTCGAAGATTCGCGAGGAGTACCCCGACAGAATAATGAACACATACTCAGTCGTCCCCTCGCCCAAAGTATCAGACACCGTCGTCGAACCCTACAATGCGACTCTCTCAGTGCACCAGCTCGTAGAAAACACAGACGAAACCTACTGTATCGACAACGAGGCACTCTACGACATCTGCTTCCGCACACTCAAACTATCCACACCCACCTACGGAGATCTCAATCATTTAGTCTCCCTCACTATGTCCGGCGTCACCACATGTCTCAGGTTCCCCGGTCAACTTAATGCCGATCTTCGTAAACTGGCCGTCAACATGGTTCCTTTCCCTCGTCTGCACTTCTTCATGCCCGGATTCGCTCCTCTCACATCCCGCGGCAGCAGACAGTACCGCGCGCTCACCGTCCCCGAGCTCACGCAACAGATGTTCGACGCGAAGAACATGATGGCCGCGTGCGACCCGCGCCACGGCCGCTACCTCACCGTCGCGGCCATCTTCCGCGGTCGTATGTCCATGAAGGAAGTCGACGAGCAGATGCTCAACATCCAGAACAAGAACTCATCATACTTCGTGGAATGGATCCCGAACAACGTGAAGACCGCCGTGTGCGACATCCCACCCCGCGGTCTAAAGATGGCGGCCACCTTCATCGGCAACTCAACCGCCATCCAGGAGCTGTTCAAGCGCATCTCGGAACAGTTCACCGCTATGTTCAGACGCAAGGCTTTCTTGCATTGGTACACCGGCGAGGGCATGGACGAGATGGAGTTCACGGAGGCTGAAAGCAACATGAACGATCTCGTGTCGGAATACCAACAGTACCAGGAGGCCACCGCAGACGAGGACGCGGAATTCGATGAGGAGCAGGAGCAAGAAATTGAAGATCATTAGATGAAGCCTCCCGCAAAATAGTCCATGCCATTATAAGTTGTTACTTAATTCGAGTAACATTAAAAATTCCTTTGCTTTCTAACTTTATAACAGATAGCAAAACTTAACCCCCGGTTATGACATAAAGTGAATCAATAAGTATATTGTATTGTAAAGTACATTCCTTAGATTCCGCGACGCCTCGTAATGAGCAAGATCTGATATATGTAAAGGCTGACATACTCTAAGCATTCTTTATATAATTAAAGTTTGAATGAAACTTAAAAAGCCAAATGTGACAGCTTCAGTAACCGAAGTTTTATATTATAATAAAAAATATATTGTTTTCCACAGTAATTTAATGTATATAATAAAGATCTTTATTTATTTGTCATCGTTTTAATTCTTAATATGTCATTCAAAATGTCAAAAATCGAATTGAAAATAACTCGCGTAAAAAGGAACATAATTTATTTACTATGATAATACCTTAGATCAACACTAATTAGATCAAATCAAATCAAAAATACTTTATTCAGTTTCGGCCCTAATAAGGCACTTATGAATGTCAAAGACTACTACCGGTTCGGCAAACAACCCAGTCATCGAGAAGAACCGGCAAGAAACTCGATCGGGTACATTTTGTAAACATTTTTTAAAGATAACAAAAACAGGATTTTAAAGATAAAGGGTCACGTAGAAAATCGAAGCTAAATCCTGTCCGCGTAAATATATACTTATGTGTAGCTATTTGTTTACTAAGAAAGGGGGCAAAAAAGTTTTAAAACAGTTTTAAGTTCAACTTAATTACAACCATGACACCTAAAAATAAACTCACGAAT
This sequence comes from Antheraea pernyi, assembly GCA_015888305.1. NCBI lineage: Eukaryota > Metazoa > Arthropoda > Insecta > Lepidoptera > Saturniidae > Antheraea > Antheraea pernyi. The sequence goes on along the minus strand of MU159415.1, from coordinate 128,983 downwards.
GTTCAAAATATTATCTAATACTTACGATAAAACGAGCAAAGCAATAAATTACTCCCGTCACTTACAAATGAAATAAATTCAGCCTGTAAGAGACCCACTGCAGGGCAATAAGCCTCTTCCCGAAGGAAGGTATGGGCGTATGGTATGGGCGCCAGCCCACGACGTATTGGTGATTTTAAACTCTGAGAAATCCCCAGTTCTATATTTTTTCCACATACAGTAGTACTACAAGAACATTTCTCAGGGTTCAGGTTTCCTCACGATGTTTTCCTTCACCGTCAGCCGATAGTGTTACCAATTTAAATTAGTAAATGTACACGAATTCCGAAAAATTCGTTGGTACATGCCGAGCTTTGAACCTGCGGACATCGAAATGAAAAGACAGAAGAAAGACAAATGAAAAGACAACATAAACAAATTTGTATGAATTCAACCTTAACTCGCAATGAATAAAGTACTTTTTTCCGTTATTCTGTGTGTTTGTGCGTGGTTGGCGAGCCTTGACCAAACATTTGTAACACATTTTAAAATCGGTAATTTTGTTCAAAATGTAATATTATTTGTTAGTTTAAAGCTTAAAATATAACTTATTCAACATGTATTTAGGGAAAATAAGATACTCCGGCCGTTAAATTGCTTTTTCGGGTATTATTTTTGCATCTTTTGAATACACTGCAGCAATGTTTCAAACAAACTAAACAAAATAAAAGCTCATGTTTCAAGTGAGCTGTTATTTACCTAGACGTTTCTTTTGCGCCAACCCGATATCTAGTTATTGTTGATCGAAGGAAAATACAGTAATATTTTATTTACAATGACGGCACATTAGTAACTATCCTAAATGTAGTCTACGTGTAAAATTATTATAAACTGAACAAAAATGAATTTATAATCGATTAAAGTATCGATAAGTTAAAGAAAAATAAAATTATAATAATCGCCAGTGCCAAACAATAAATGGCGGATTCCGTATAATCATTACATCATAATTTATCTTCTAAACCCTATGACACAATATTATTTCCTTGAAACTTTATCTGATCAAGGTCGTAATAAATAAACATTTCCATTAAACTTTTATCTACAGATAGCAAGTCCCTAATCTTATGACACCAACTTAACTTTTTCTTTGCGACTTATCGTAAGTAATGTAATTCATTCGTTCTTCTTTTATCAATATGCAGATAAATAAATAAAAAATTAAATGTATAATCTGTAATACAGATACAGATTCTAGCATAGCGATTAAAAACAGGAGAATATTCTATGCCCCTATGAACGATTTTTTAAAGGGAATTATTAAACAGAAATGTTCAAGTGCTTAAAAAAATATATGAATCTAGTAAATATATATAGACGTTGGACATTTGTACGCAATCTATATCGTTTTAAAGTGTATTACTCATTAAAAAATCATTTTACTAATGGCAGTGCATAAATAAATCTATTGAAGCAAACAACTAGAACAATATACCTATATTACCTGACATCATTCTCCTTGGGTCTATATATAGAAATGCACTTACACGACCAAACAAGTTGAGCCGTACCCGAGTCCCGTTATGTTTTAATAGTACGTCATAAATGGCGGAGGAAGGGAGCCATGTAAATTGGACGATTGATAACAGGATGATGTCAGTCATAAATTCAACAGAAATATCGTTTACGTCATGTTTGTCACAGGTTAGAATGTAGTTCACGATGTTGTTTTTATTGGAAAATGTCAATGATTTGATCACAGGTTATAATTATCCATATTTAGTGCAGAAACTGGTCACACAAGTATACATGGAACAATGGCAATTATTAAACACAGATATTTATGAATCTTAAAATATAACTCAAATAAATGTACAGGTTTATTTTGAGGGCAACTTTGTGCAATGTAACTATTTAATATGCCACATTTTCGGACACTTGACACTTAAAATATTTTTTATCTATATGTCTGTCTGTTTGTATCTTTTGATTTAACCTCAAAAACGATTTGACAGTTTTTGAAGAAATTTTGTAAATAGAAATTACCTTTTTTTCCTCATTTTAACATTATGTATACAGAGAGTGTATATCTTGAAGGCATCAAATATGCGTAACGATGCCCTTATAAAACGTAAAATATAACTGGAATAAAACCGCCCGGAGCTGCGGGTTTAGCTAGTTTAGTATGAAGAATTTATAACCAGACATGAAATAAAGTCTGCCATTACAATATATGCATCAATTGTAATTATAACAGATGAAAGAAGACTACATGTGGCTGAGATATGAATTACAATTAAGACATGAGTGACGTCACTGTGTTGGATAAGTAAAGATGTACCTGTAACTTAGTAAGGACATCTCACTAGATAGTCCACTATACTCATTGTATCTTTTAAATGTGACGTACAATTCGTAAATTACTTAGAAGGATTCATCATTAATACTTATTAACTTAAATACGTTAGTTACAATAAGCATTTCTTGGACATTCTTATCCTTATTTTTATATATATAATTCTCCAGTCCGTGTGTATGTGACTGAAATCCTCCTAGACGATTGGACCGATTTTAATGATTTTTTTTGTGTGTTCCATTGGATTCGAGATTGGTTTAGATTCCCAATTGGACCTGGTAGGTGGCGCTGCGGTCTGATTCTAGCATTTTATTAACACGGCGTGACGAATTTTTCGGAATTCGTGTACGCTTACTAATTTAGATTGGTAGCCGGCAGACGATGAAGGAAAACATCGTTAGGAAACCTGAACCTGAGTACCTTCTTTCGAGAAAAGGTCTATAGCCCTGCAGTGGGTCTCTTACAGGTAGATGATGACTTATTATCAAAAAATTACGTATTTTTTCACGTGATAGTCCTCATATTAAACGTGAGTCAATAGCGAATACGTATGTTAAGGAAGAAGTGATAATACTTAGATGGAAATAACGAAACATAATGAATAAGATAGGGAAATTCGAGATTAACTTTATAATTAAGCAAGACATTTATCTATCTTATCAACTTGATACTTGAACTTGAAACTTTAATAATGGAGGACGTCTTAAAACGGTATTATATCACATAGTTTACATTCTAAACTAAATATACTTAACCTGTAACAATTTATCTATATGATATGGATATAAGGTGCCTGTTACACGTGACGTGTCTGTATTTTTTAGATTTTAGTGAAAAAAAATTGTTGCAGTTGTCTTGGAATTACTAATAAAATACATTTTTTACTATTTTTTTAGAAACGCCTGTCTCTCTGTCGATTTATTTGCGGAATTTTTTTTTTCGAACTGAGTACGCTATTGACCAAGCAAGGTCTTAACAGCTTCACCGGACTACTTTATATGCACACGCATCACTGCTAAAGTACTGCGGTAAAGTTTCACCAAGAAGATCGTATAGTATATCCTCGAGTAACATTTAGTATGTGATTCATTAAAATCGGTTCAGTTTATCAAAAGTTATTGTAATTTTAATGACGACGCGGCTTCAGTACGAGAGAAAAGTAGATACATAAATGGACTTAATACATTCAGATGATTTTATTAATCACTGTTCTTTACATAAGGATCGACACGGACGAAGTCGCGGGCACAGCTATGTATCTATAAAATTCACATTACAGATCATAAAAAAGTTATCTTAATTTATGTAAGCACGACCCTACGACTCTCGACATTTACCATTTCAAAATGGCCGCCGACAAATAACTCCTATTAGTCAATTATATGCAGGGACGCATAATGCATCCATTTACTCAGATATCCATTATCTAATGAAGACTACGTGCAATGAACTTTGTAACTTTGTGATAGTTAAAATATTAAATATTATGATTGATAACGTATTTATTTACGAACCTACAAATAATCTGTGGTAAGATGTCCGTGATGTCAAATCGGACTTCATGTCAGACGCAATGTTTCATGATACACGCTTTTTTAAAATATTCTGAACTAGCTGAAATCCGCAAGCTTGTCTTTTTTTTATGTCAAAAATAGGCAATCGAACAGGTGGGTCATCTGATTTTAAGTGATCACCACCGTCCATAGACACTAGCAACACCAGGGGAATCGTAAGTGCGGTGCCAGTCAGTAAGGGAAGGGGCCGGGAACGGAGAAGGGGAAAGGAAAGGGAGAAAGGAGGTGGGCGTCTGGCGCTAAATATGTTGTTAATCTATACTAATATATATAGCTGAAGAGTTTGTTTGCTTGAACGCGCTAATTGTAGTCCTGTAAAGCTGTTAAGACCTTGCTAGGTCAACAGCGTAATCAGTTCGAAAAAAAAAGAAGAACGCGCTAATCTCAGGAACTGCTGGTCCGATTTGAAAAATTATTTCAGTGTTAGATATCTCATTTAACGAGGAAGGCTATAGGCTATATACTATATACCATCACGCTAAGACCAATAGGAGCGGAGCACCAATAAATAATGTTTCAAAATCATTTTTTTCTTTTGAGAGCTTCCGCTGCGTGTTATTTTTAGCCCAAAGTAACTAATCTAAAAAAGAATACTTTGTTCAGTAAGATTCTTATCTTTATCTCTCAGTTTACTTATTCTGTCCTATGTATACGCACTAAACCGCTTGCCCCATATCACACATATCTAAACTTCTAGTGTTTATAAAAATTATAGTTTCTTTACAATTAGTTACTATTATACAGTTAGTTTAAATACAATTTATCTAGACATTAGATATACATTCTCACACCACTTGATTAATTATCTACAAATACAGCTCCAACATGTTCGAAATCGCAGATTATCTATATTTAACGTATTATCTTACTAGCAGGCTCGGCAGACGTTGTCCCGCCCGGATTATTAAAAAAAACATTTAACCTAACCTAAACCTTCCTCGTGCATCACATTATCTACTGGTGTAAACCGCACGAAAATCAATAGTTTCTGAGTTTAACGCGAACAGACAGACAGACGTGGCAGAACACTTTATTTTATATTATGTAGTAATTATTTACTTTAAAGTACGTCCAATTATACAGTAAAAGGTCATCACAGCACCCACGCTTGTCTCAGCTTAACTATAAAACGTAGGTGTTAGCTGGCTTGTATGAAAGTACTGCGCGGAGGTAAATTACGTTCACTGGAGCACTTACAAGGCTAAGCCAATTGAGTGACGTTTTTCACCCACAATGTAGTTAATAGTTTCACGAATCGACATTTCCTACATATGTACTCGTATGTATTAGTCTCAATGTTGTATTTTTTTAAATTTTTACTAAAGTGAAACTTTTTCCCATCGCCTCAAATTTTGTCGTCTGTCTATTGCCTTAGTTCTTAAAGTGGTCCAGGACCCCCAGGGGTCCATGGGAGATTCGACGGGGGTCTACGCTGGCGTGTGTTATCACCCACCTCCGTTGCCGCTGCATCACAAACATATTACCGATTTGCCGGACTGTAAATTTAAGCACCATGTCAAGCGGGTTTTAGTGTCGAAAGGCTACTATATAGTGGATCAATACGTGAACGATGGTGACGTCTGGAATTGACTCCTCTCTGTGCATCCACTAAAAACGGTATTGTAACGTATAATGTATTTGAAATATATATATGTTAAAAAGATGTACCCAATCGAGTTTCTTGCCGATTCTTCTCGGTGACTGGGTTGTTTTCCGAACCGGTGGTAGTTTTGACGTTCATAAGCGCCTTATTAGGGCCTAAACTGAATAAAGTATTTTTGATTTGATTTGATCACATTCAAGAGACGAGACTACAACACGACCGGAACATTGATGCGCCACTATATTATAAATATACATCGACACTAGCGCCATCATATTAGAGACACATTGAAACTAGCGCCACCATAATAAAGATATATAAATAAGAATAATTATTATATAATTTTAATAAGACTTAAATAAGAATGGATATCATTATATAGGATTGAAACATTAGTTTGATCATTATTAATAATTGTATATTCTTTGACTTCATAGTTCGGCCATGAAAGGCTAGATGTCGCTGATCTACATGTCGAAACAGATTAGGAAACATATTAGAGATACATAAATAAGGATAATTATATAAAATTGTTGTATAGCTTAAATAACATTAATTTGTTCATACTTTATTATCGTTGTGTTACTTAAATTATTTTGCGGAGTTATGTATAAATAGTAAAAGCTTTGACTTATAGAGATGGGCCTTTAAAAGGCAAGATATTGGTGATATCTACGCATTATATTCGAAGTATTGTAAGGCGAAGCTCTGGCCAAATAAATAGTGACAGTATCTACGAAGTATTTATTGCCATTCCTGACTGCATCGACTCTTTACGTGATTAATGTAATACGTGACAAAAATATGGGGGTTCACAATTCGTAAGCGAGGGTCCACGAAAATTTATCCACTGTCGATAGTGAAGAACCGATAGTAAAATAGTGCAAGATTGCAAGGTTCTGCCTGGAGAGATATTAGCTACTCAACATCGTCTATTAGTGTTAGATTTAAAAATAAAATTAAAACTTGCTGGAAATCAGGCGAGTGCTCCACCCAAAATTAAATGGTATCTAATAGAGAAAGATGAGTATGTGAAAGAATTTAGAACAAAAGTTGTTAATAAAATGATAGAAATGGAAAATATGGAAGCGAAAACAATTAATGAATGTTGGAATGAAATGGCAACATGTGTAAGGAACGTAGCAAAGGATGTTTTTGGTGTAACGAAAGGAAGAGGAAAGATAGATAAGGATACTTGGTGGTGGAACGAAGACGTACAAAAGGCTTTGAAAGAAAAAAAAACTGCTTTCAATGAATGGAAATGTATTCTTCCTCTAGCAACATCTTATTAAAAAATAAAGTCAGTCACATCCACCCATCTACTTTTAAAAACTTCCATACTTCAACCGGTATGCCATCTGGCTCAACGGCTTTTCCGTTTTTCATACCATTCACAGCTTTTCTTACTTCATCCTCACTTATTTCTTGTACAACGCCTAAATTTGACGGTACGGTCTCTAACTCTCCGGTCCTGTCATTTTCTTCATTCATCAGTCTTTCAAAATATTTCTTCCAACGACTCTTTATGTCCTCATCATTCATCAAAACTTTTCCTCCATCGTCTTTTATACATTTAACGTGTGTAATATCTCTTGTATTATTTTCTCTTACTTTTGCTAATCGATACAAATATTTTTGTGTTTGTGAACAAGAAATAAGTGAGGATGAAGTAAGAAAAGCTGTGAATGGTATGAAAAACGGAAAAGCCGTTGGGCCAGATGGCATACCGGTTGAAGTATGGAAGTTTTTAAAAGTAGATGGGTGGATGTGGCTGACTTTATTTTTTAATAAGATATTGCTAGAGGAAGCGATCCCAAATGAATGGCGCGATAGCGTAATAGTGCCTATCTTTAAGAATAAGGGTGATGTGCAGGACTGTAACAATTATCGAGGAATAAAGCTGATGTCACACAGTATGAAAATTTGGGAAAGGGTGATAGCGAGACGAATAAGAGATGAGACTGAAGTGACTCCGAATCAATTTGGGTTTATGCCTGGACGTGCGACATCTGATGCCATTTTCGCACTTAGGCAACTGTGTGAAAAATACAGACGTGTACATAAGAATTTGCATATGGTGTTTGTTGATTTGGAGAAGGCATATGATCGAGTACCCCGAGATGTTCTGTGGTGGGCATTGAAAAAGAAAAGAGTGCCTGAGAAGTACCTACAACTTATTCGTTGTATGTACAGTCAAGCCACACACGTTACGCACGTTAGGTTACACGTTAGGTCCGAAGCTGGAGTTACCGATAATTTCCACCAGGGTTCAGCTTTAAGCCCTTATTTATTCCTTCTTGTTATGGATGCGCTTTCGCCATTTCATCCACCCTGCATTTATCCTATTCCTCACGTCCTTGTCTATGCAACCATCGTTTTGGATCAGAGAACCGAGATACCGGAAATCAGAGCAGGTTGGTAAGGATATACCATTTAAAGCTATAGGAGAAAAGCTGGATGGATCACCGAAGTCGCAAAACAAATGTTCTAGGATGAATGCAGGGTGGATGAAATGGCGAAAGGTGTCTGGTGTAGCTTGTGACCCACGAATGCCCTTGAAACTCAAAGGGAAGGTGTATAAAACTATTATAAGACCAGTAATGTTGTACGCATCTGAGTGCTGGGCGACTAGAGAGACGGATGAGAGAAAACTACATGTGGCAGAGATGCGAATGTTAAGGTGGATGTGTGGTGTAACTAGAATGGATAAGATTAGGAATGAATATATCAGAGGAAGTTTGAAAATAGCACCAGTAACAGATAAGTTAAGGAGTAATAGGTTATCATGGTATGGGCATGTTATGAGGAGAGATGAAGACCATGTAACTAGAAAAGCTTTGAGTATGACGGTCGATGGATATAAGAGTAGAGGAAGACCGAAAAAAGGATGGATGGATTGTGTGAAAAATGATATGTGTGCAAAAGGTGTGTTGACTGAGATGACATCTGATAGGCGAGCGTGGAAAAGGAAAACATGTTGTGCCGACCCTACTTAGGTGGGATAAGGGTAAGAAGATGATGATGATAGTGAAGAACCAAAATATTGGCTTGGCTTCACCTATCAATGTAGGCAGATAACATTTTAAGAAGCTCAGCGACTGTTACTTGTAAAAACATGCATATTCCATATTCAGTACGATGTGTTGAGACTTGCAAATTTCCATAGGTAGATCTAATCTTCACAGTTTTTGTCGAGCTTTGGGAATATGGTAGAAATGTAGCTGCGGGGGTCCACCGGGACCAACCAAATTTTGAGAGTGGTCTATGGGAAAAAACGTCTGGGAACCTCTAGTTTCATAAAATAAAGCTTAATTCAATAGTCAATATCTTGTATTACGAATTAATGCCTGACCCAATTTAACTAAAGTTTCTCTACCATTTTACATTGCGTTAACAACATAACCTGTAATTGGTTGCCCATTTTTGTATGTCAATTTGCAATGCGCTGTTTTTTTTGTCGAGATAACAACTGGTGATGTAACACAAACCGTATACAATGCGTCTTACGGAACACGAGAAAGTACGTAGCTTGGTTATGGGGATGTAGTAGTAGTCATCGATTAATCAATAACGTCGATACTTTGTCGACATATTATCAGTTACATATAGGGTTGCCACCCGTACTTTATAATAAGGTATTGTAAGTTATTTCAGGTAATTTTACTCTATAGGGCCGAGGCGGCAACAGTGGATCACTTTTTTCCAGAGGCCCCACCACTAGATTCCGAAGAGTGTTTTGAAAATGTATACGTGTTAACACATAGTCTAAATAACGTACTTTCCTAATTTAAATCGATTTAAATAAACAAGGCAATATACTGGGTGATTCAACGTATTAAAAAGAAAACTCATTTGAGCCACTGTTTACTGGGGGCGAATACAGTGAATAGGCCTTCAGTTCACAGTGAATCTTTAATAAAATAACCCGAATAATAATACACTGTTTTAGTTTCAATCACTCTTTATTTATTAATTTAACAAAATAAGGAATGCTTAATTAAGCCTAATGACTTTTTAGTCTTAAAACTAATAAATTGGTACATAAATGTAACTTAAATGACTATTTCAGTCTCAAGAATATGTCATGAGCTGCATGTTTCCGAATTTTACGGGGCTTTGCTGGACGTCCCATACTGTAAAAGAAATATACCGAAAATATTTTATATTCTAGGATTAAATTAAAGTGTGGGATCTATTACTATCAGTTAGCCCACAGTGTATCATGATCCACTGTGTAGAAAACCGCCATTTTGGATTTAATCTGTACCATGCACAACAGTTTTACATAACTCAAGGAGCAAAATATGCGAAAAATATCTCAATTAAACTTCATACCCGTAACATAAATTCATTGATGTAACAAAACGTTAGTTAACAAATAGAAAGTATATCTTACCTTAAAAATTACTTTTTTTGAAAGAACAAAACAAAAAACTGCTCACTGCACTCACTACTAACACCGCCGACGTGAGTGTACTGGTTTTTTAACCGACTTCGAAAAAAGAAGGAGGTTACTATGTTCGGTTGTATGTTTTTTTTATGTTTGTTAATCGATATTTTCGTCAATTGTGAACCGATTTTAATGATTTTTTTTATTTGATTTGGTTATACTCATAAGTGGTCCGATATAAATTTGAAGAAAATATTCAACCCCTAAGGTGGTGAAACATCGTTTATTTGTATTAGTCCGGTGAAGCTGTAAAGATCTTGCCAGGTCAATAGCATAGTCAGTTCGAAAAAAAACAAAATCGTTTATTTGATTTTCACCCACTTAGTCTCTACGTATTTTCGTCAAATTGGAACCGACTTCAATAATTTTATTATCCCCAATAGTAAACAAATATATTTACTGGCACAAAAAAAAACGGAAAAAAAATACAAAAAAAATAAACCGGCTTTGATGTGAAAAACCAATAAGGCCCTAAAAATCGTAAAATAACGAAAGTATTAAATTAACCAAATTAAATTTAAAAAAATGTGCGTGCGTACAAAGTACACTTATATAGTTATTTATACTAGTACTATTATTTATATTAGTATATTTATACAAATCTAAAACTTTAGATTTCCGAGACTTGAAGAAAAATAGATGAAAAATCTGCGTTTACTGCAAATGACGTCACTTCCGTTGCATACCTGCGTGACGTTACATCTGTAAAATTTTACCCTCATGCGCCTAAAGAAGTTTCACTTCAAAATATTGATTTTTGCGGTACCTGATAACAATAACATAACATTTCAGTTTTAAACTACTCAATATACTTAATCACTTGGTTAATAATATCTTTGTAATCCTTTTAAAATACTAAATATTTGTAGGTATTCAGTATATCCATACTTAGCATTTTTTTTGTTTAAAAAGCCGGAAAATCATTACATCTAGACAATCGAATGGTCGACTCTTTCTCAACCCTAGTATATTTATTTACAAGTTATGAGTCATACTGGAAGATGGTTTGCGAAATTACATATATATGCCTGTGTCAGTTAGTTTCACAGTGTTCCGTAGGAATACCAGTTACTAAGAGAAATAGTGATATTTATCGATGATTAATTTCTATTACTCGCAATATTTTACGAATTAAATCTACTTTTAAAAAAATGGTGTTGCTATGCTGAAATACTATTCACGGCGTTATATTCTTATATTTATCTTCTTTAAAAAAATAGATAAAAGCATCTAAAGAGTGCAGTTTTAAGTGATTCTGGAATTTGCGCATTTGCTGCTACGTGTTAATAAATATTGCCGCCAAAATAGCATAAATGGCTGCGGTGACGTGTCCACTGTCGTGTGGCGCGGGAAAAATTCGTACTCAGGTTTTGCATACAAGACTATAATCTACACTATTGTTGCCAGATCTAGAGGTCATGGTATTGAGCCAAAAGAGGAAAACATTGTTTATATCTTTTTACATCTACAAATCAACATTATTATTAGTAAAACTAACATGTTTAAATATATGAAGTGAAAGTTAAATATTTACCGAATTATTCGGTAAACAACTGAAATTATGACAATAATTCCAAGTCGATATATCTGGCAACACTAGACCTTACATGGAAAGAATCGAACAGATGGTCGATAATTGTATGCACTGAGTCAACGACACAACTTACCTTATAAGGACTGATTCGTGGCAAGTAAGTATGTCTCGAGTAAATAATACAGACAGTGAATGCCCGACTACCGGAGAAAGTCCACGAGATATTGATGATTTCAAGCGACGAGATACTGACTATAAAGAATGGTATTATACAAACTGAATATGAATTATATTAAATGCGTTCGTAAGAAATCACAGATTTACTAAAACGATTTTGAATATTATTTCACTAATCAAAAGCTACATTATTCCCGAACGCTGCGGAGTATTTTTAGCTTAATTTATTTTATTAATTCATTATGTTTTTGGCAACCAATCTAAATTATTACTGCCTTTGTCGAGTAGGTATTGGATATTACACGTATCTTGTGACAATTTTAATCTTTTAACAAGATGATGGTTCCCTATTTAGAACTTTCCAGGGTGTTTTTGTGGCATCTCAGAATGCATGCTCTGTGGTATTATTTTCCATCCCCTTCACTAGTGCACAACGACCGAGGTATATTACGTAAAATGTCACCAATATTCAAAAATACTGAGTCGATTAATACAAGATTATGAATTGAATATACCACTATATGACCGACCAAGATCCCACCAAAAACTCCAAACGACGTGATGACTATCTAAAGTATCAACGAAGTGTCCTGTATATCTATACTAATATTATAAAGAAGTAAAGTTTGTGAGTTTGTGACGTTGTAGGGGGTAATCTCAGTAACTACTTGTCTGGAGGAGATCTCTCGCTGCCGAGCGTCATCTCCAGCATGCTTGGCAGGGAGGAAGTGTGGAACGTGATGGCCTCTTTCTGCGAGAGGGCCCGCGAGATAGACCCTCAGAGCGGCCCTCTCCGCCAAAGAAGGGCAAGCTGAAGAGGGAGGCGGACCGCTCGCCTCCTTCCACTACCGTAGCCGAGCCTGAGGGGTGGGCCAGGGGGCCTATCTCCTCAATACACACCAGCGTGTGTACCCAGTCCGCCTCCCTATAAAGACGTAGCTTGGCGACCACTAACTTGCAATGCTGCCGCAGGGGCGATTTCTCTGAAGAGAACCAGACCGACCCCTGAAACCCCCATCAAGCGGTGGACGGTACACCGTGGGGTTTTAGTCCGTGCAAGTCGGACATTACACACTTTCTCCCCCGAGAGGGTGGCGTATCCATAAGGGATTTCCCCACGTTAATAAAAAAAAAAGGAACTACTGATCTTTCCCTGCCGCCGCATAGTTGTATACGGCGGCAAGAACTTCCGCCTCCAGCTCCCAAGGAAGAGAGCCCGCGAGCACCATGGCCGCCGCCGAGGACACCGTTCGGTACCCGCGGATTTCTCTCAACGCCACTGTGCGAGACGTAGCCTGGCGACCACTAACTTTGCCAGGCTGTCGCAGGGGCGATTGCTCAGGAGAGAGCCTGACCGATCCCTGGCCGCCTCTATCAAGCGGTGGACGGTACACCGTGGGGTTTTAGTCCATGCGAGTCGGACATAACCCACTCTCTCCCCGGAGAGGGTGGCGTATCCATAAGGGATTTCCCCACATTAATAAAAAAAAAAGAAACTACTGATCCGATTTGAAAAATTCTTTCTTGATTTCTTTCTTTCTTTTTTTTATATAGCCCATTTATCGAGGAAGGCTTTAGGCTGTATATCACGCTAAGACCAATAGGCGTGGGGCACCAATGAAGAATGTTTCAAATTCGGGCATTTTTTCGTGTTGATTGTTTTCGCTGCGAGTTAGCGTTAGCATTATATACGTTGCCATGGTAACGTGGTAAGTTTCTATCGCAAACATTTTCAAAGATTATTTTGTGTTCCTATTCAAAAAGTTTATTCTACGTTTGTTTTGTTTCCAATTTTTTATTTGCAATCTATTACGTATTATAAAAATAAAGTGCGTGTATGTAAAAATAAATAATAACCTTTTGGTGTACGGATATATATAGCTACAAATAACAAAAAAATGTTTTTATATTCGGTCGATATTTTTATATTATTATATTTTGCGCTGTACTGGACTCCAAGGATAAGCGTATGTAATTTTAATTATATTATCATTTTGGTCAATTTGGCGGCCATTTTGTTTTATTTGCCGCGTTTGCATCTACATAACTCAGTGATTATAGCAACGTATAAGAATAACACAATTATATGGACAATATGGGCATGTTATATCTATATAATAAAAAATTTAACACATATTGTTCCATAATGTAGAGTTTCAGATTTTCATGACTTTCTTATATAGTTTTAGTGAGCACTGTGGGTGATATAGTAGGTTAAAGTTCCAGCTATGTTGTTGATGATGAATCCCATCCCATTCGATATGCTTTTCGTATTCACATATCTAATGTATACGTTACATGTTACAGTAGATGGCATGCGTGTCGTATTTACAAATGTTTTTGAAAAAGCATTTCTATAATGTACACACCTACTTACAATTATACATTTCATTAGTACATTTAAAAAAAACGCGTGCGGAGCCGGGGGTGACATCTAGTTATATATATTTTTATCGATCATTTTCCGTCTAACTTCCAGCAAATACATACGTAGGATTTTAAGAAAACGAAGAGAAAACGCAACAATTAACAATTTTAAAAATAATTCCAAAGCAATCTAATTTATCCTAAAATTTTAAATGCAAAAATAAGTTTGTTTGTTTGTTACGCCTTCACGCCCTAATCACTAAACCTGTCTTAATGAATTTTTGCACACACATAATAAGGGGTACAGAAGAGGACCTAGGGTACTTTTACCCAGAAAAATATTACAGTTCCCGATGGGTAACTGAAACTCAATTCAAGGCGGGCGATGTCGCAGACAAAAGCTGGTTGTCCATCATCATTATTATCAGCCTATAAGAGACCCACTACAGGACCATAGGTCTCTTCCCGAAGGAAGGTAATGGCGATTTCAAACTCTAAGTAATTCAGTTCTATATTATCTCACATACAGTAGTACTACAAGAACATTTCTCAGATTCAGGTTTCCTCACGATGTTTTCCTTCACCGTCAGCCGATAATGTTACCAATTTAAAGTAGTAAATGTACATGAATTCCGAAAAATTTGATGTACTTAATAATAATACAAAATAATAATTTATTATTTGTTTTAGCTTACATCAATATTTTTTTGTTCAATTTGTTACAATATCACATGTGACATTTCTCAAACTGCGTAATTTTAAGCACGGTACAGACCACCATAACACCAGCTAAGTCTGTCCTATCGTTGAATTATCACGAAAATGAATATTATAATATGTATTGTATAGCATACACGTTGACGGCATTATTATCTTTATATATAAAAATCAATGTTTGTCCTCAATGCATGCCGAAACTACAGACATCAGATTGTGATAATAATTTACTAGGGTGTTCTGGGGACGCCCGAGACGGACCAAGGCTCAAAAAATCTATATATATAAATTATTCTTTTTAATATATTAATGAAATTGTTTGCCTTAAAGAAAGAAACAGTTTTTTGTTCTTATTGGAACTTTTGACATTACATTTCGAAATTAACAATTTTGAAAATAAATCCAAAGCAATCTAATTTATCCTAAAATTTTAAATGCAAAAATAAGTTTGTTTGTTTGTTACGCCTTCACGCCGGTACAGAAGAGGACCTAGGGTACTTTTACCCAGAAAAATATTACAGTTCCCGATGGGTAACTGAAACTCAATTCAAGGCGGGCGATGTCGCAGACAAAAGCTGGTTGTCCATCATCATTATTATCAGCCTATAAGAGACCCACTACAGGACCATAGGTCTCTTCCCGAAGGAATGTAATGGCGATTTCAAACTCTAAGAAATTCAGTTCTATATTATCTCACATACAGTAGTACTACAAGAACATTTCTCAGGTTCAGGTTTCCTCACGATGTTTTCCTTCACCGTCAGCCGATAGTGTTACCAATTGAAAGTAGTAAATGTACATGAATTCCGAAAAATTTGATGAACATAATAATACAAAATAATAATTTATTATTCGTTTTAGCTTACAACAATATTTTTTGTTCAATCTGTTACAATATCACATGTTACATTTCTAAAACTGC
Source organism: Antheraea pernyi (assembly GCA_015888305.1). Lineage (NCBI taxonomy): Eukaryota > Metazoa > Arthropoda > Insecta > Lepidoptera > Saturniidae > Antheraea > Antheraea pernyi. Next base: position 113,304 of record MU159415.1, on the reverse strand, counting down.
GTAATTTTAGGCACGGTACAGACCACCATAACACCAGCTTAGTCTGTCCTATCGTTGAATTATCACGAAAATGAATATATTATAATATGTATTGTATAAAATACATGTTGACGGCATTATTATATTTTTATATATATTAAAATTATATTCTGAGCGATGGGGCAAAAAAGTCCTAGAGTGGCGACCACGCACCGGAAAGCGCAGCGTGGGACGGCCCCCCACCAGATGGACCGATGACATTATAAAGGTCGCGGGGAGCCGTTGGTTACAGGCGGCACAGAGCCGTACGCTGTGGAGAACGTGTGGTGAGGCCTTTGTCCAGCAGTGGACGACTATAGGCTGAGATGATGATGATGATTATTATATACATATTTCAAATAATACAATTAACTGTTCTAACCCCTCCGTGTCTTCCGATTTAGCTACGTTAGGTCGAAATGACTTACGCTAAGTTTTTAATTAGAATTAGAAGCTATTAAATATGTACTATGACATAAATTAGATCAAACTATCATATTGATAGACTCTATAAGTTGCTTACCAGCTATTCAGCATAATCAGATTTTTTCTAAAGTCCCCAGTTATCATAATTATTAAATTCCATTTGTATAAATGTCATTGTTTATGAATTGATATAGTTCTGGCATGGATACCAGGACATAGTGGGTCCAGGCTAATCAAGCTGGTAATGTTCTTGCTAAAGAAGCTGTCCAGGCTGGGTATTCTGATCGCTATAAAACCTATATTCAGGATTTGTCTTTTCCAAACCAATCTGATTTATTTGCATCGTGGAACTCAAACTGGAATGTATCCAACCAAATTAAAGGCAAATTATATGCTTCCGGATAACATTCCGGGCAATCCATGATAAATTTTGTGACTGTTGCAAGCTTGCTGCGTCTACTATCTGTAGACTGACGATCTATCTGTAGAGGTGTGCTCTCCAGTCCATCTTGCAGAGCTCATAATCAGGGACAACTCAATATGTAAACGTGGGTTGAATGAAGGCACTCTAGAACACATTGTTTTCAATGGCCCCATTTTTTTTTTGTATTGTATGATCTGACTCTCCCATGACTAACATGACGTTGGTAGAATTCGTATGTATGAAACTCCAATATTAAATGTTGTAGTTGAAGTTTGTGAGTTTGGATATTCGGGGTAATCTCTGGTACTACTGATCGGATTTTAAAAATTCTTTCCCTGCTAGATAGGTATATTAGACTACTTTTTATTATGGTAAATATATATTTTCAATAATTGATTACAATAACTGTAATTAGAGTTAGCAAAATTCTATAATATGGCGTGCGTTACTGAAATGATTTGAAATAAAGTAATAAAATCCATAGCTAAATTCATTACTGTTAGCTTTATAAAAAATACACGACACCATTACCAGCATAGGCCTCCCTCGGCAGCTGCTCAAGCCTAGGTCCGTTCCCTCGGTGTGGAGCCTTTGAATACCATGTTCGCGCGATACAGTGACACAAAATCTTACATCACTGCGACAACATTACACATATCACCTCCACACCTGTGCACGTATACACGCTTACACATGCAAGTGGAAGGGTTTTATCTTTTTTCCCTTATCAAACTGAAATAGTTTAGAATATTATCCGATACGAAATATATATAAGAGTTGTTGAGTTATGTATGCTTGGTACACGTATATTGTTTAAGAATCAGAAAAAATACACAGAGTCATGGGGGTGCTGATGTCAATGTTGTTGAAAAAACAATAGGTTTCAGTGATAGGATAGGTAGGGGTATGGGGTCTATGTTGGCACAATCATTACATGAAAACATGATTAATTATTGTATGCCTGGTGCCACATATAATCAAATAATTGATAAAATCATGAACACAGACTTTCACAACCAATGTAACATTGTAATTTTAGTAGGGAACAGTTCTGATATTAAAAAATTTGATTTATATAAGACATCAGAGAAGCTGTTACAGTTGAATGTGAGAAGCATAATGTTATGTGCTTTTCCATATTCAACTTCCCTAACAGAAAAAAAAAACAATAACATTCATATGTTAAATACATTATTGTATAATATGACATGTCGTCACAGTGACAAATTTTTATTTTTCGACGTTAATAAATTTATTAATAACATTACAATAACGCAGGAAAGTATGTATCTTCCCAAGAAGTATAAACGAGACATAGCTACATTTATAGCTTATAATATAAATAGATTAAGTGACACAGCAGTATCATTTAGTTTACCTAATGATACTGTGATTAAATCTTTAAACTAGTTGATAAGACAAAGGAGCAGTGTAATATCACATTGTACTACCAAAATATTAATCGCTTCTCCGGCAAAATATTAGAAACTGAATAAAGTATTTTTGATTTGATTTGATTTGATTTGAAAACAACTCATATATGTATGAATAGTTATTTTAGCTTAGGTTAGCTCACGTGGGTCGCGAATTGCATGTATCAGGCAACAGCCAAAGCCGAGGTGTGCCGCGCACCCTTGAGCTAGTTATCAAAATAAAATCGGCTGAGTGCCTTAAGCGCTCGCCTTAGTAGTCCGGTGAAGCTGTTAAGACCTTGCTTGGTCTAAGTTTAATATCTCAGCCAAAAAGATTGTTTACTTTTATGTGAAAAAGAAAATAAATGTTACAATTACTAATTACTAAAGTTATTAGATACAGGTTTCATGTGTACTTTACAAATTCTTATTAAAACAAATAGCTAAATACCAAATTGAGAATTTCATAGAGATAAAGTTTACTTTTTACAGCATGTCAGTTGATGAAGTTGGTTAGAAGATTAACATAAGAAGTGCAACTATTGTGTTGTTGCGTGGATAGTAAATGGGGCGCGGAGGTGAGGGTCAAAGAAGCAACCCAGGGGATAGCGGAAAGACATTTCTTGCCAATATATATAGGATAGTGTGGATTCACAACCGTTTGGACCCGTTAGGTGTCACTATAATGGGGTTTTAGGCATTTATAAAATTTTTCGCGCTTGGAAATAAAATTGGAACAGGTAATAACGGATTTGGCGCAGACGAAGTCAGCTAGTTATTAAATAAGCATTTATAAGAAGTTTTTTACTGACTTTGATTGACAAAATAAGAAATCGTGAAATAATTAGGTGTTAGGCACTTTTGTGTTCTCAAAAATTATTCTAAACTAAATAGTTTTTCAATAATATCAATTATCGTTTCGCTAGGTGATACTATTTTAATTTTGCAAGAAATGCTAAAACTTAAAAAATCCATTACATGACATTACTTTGAGGTGTAAGGGGTATTTTGGGGTGTGAGGGGTGTCGAATAACATCTAAGACTTGAGACATACCAAGTCATCCTCACCTGTACGTGGTGCACCCTGCAGAATAACGAACGAGGCAATGGCGAAAGCGGAGTGGTAGGGTTTTATATATTGACTGGGTCGCAACCACCATGTATATGGCGAAAAAGTCCGTCATAGTGGTTCGCTAGAAGATATTATTTTAATTTTGCAAGAATGCTAAAAATTTAAAAATCCATTACATAACATTCCAAGATCCCGCCAAAAACTCCAACAATGGAAGTAAAAATCTAGTAATATACAAAACCAATATGTTCTCATTTACACAATTACCGTATAACATTTTATTTCTATAATTGTAGAATTTACAATTTCGCAGAAGTCGGAAGCGATACTAATATGTGCGGCAAGTCAAGTCAGTGACGTAACTCGACGCTGCCCCCAATATATGTGAAACTGCGGACTTCTTGACCGCATAATACCTGCTATATAAAGCTCTATTCTTTATTCGGTGATATGAAGCAAGCTTTTAACATATTAATTAGCGCTAGTGTGCGTGTTGGGTGTGGTTTGCAACTAATTCTAGCAAAATCATAAACTTGAAATTACGCTAACAAGTTCACACTAGAGTATAATGCGACTTATACAAGACACGGGGAAAATACATCCAAGGTTATATATATATTATTATTATATCCTTCCTCTTTGCTATAAACACTAAAGGCCCTTTTTTGATCATCAGTCTTTTATAGTCTGTATCAAACTTATATATAAGATTTGGAATGTTTCATATTTTGTTTTAAGCAGATTTAGATGTACCTACCCAGTGATTGGATTTATATTTTTAACTAGCGATACCCGCAGCTCCACACGTGTTTTTTTATTGTATTAAAGGAATATAAAATTATGTGACCATGCACAATTATAGAAATGCTCTTTAAAATCAATTATAAGTACGACACGCACGTCACTTACAGTAACATTTAGCGTATACATTAGATATATAAATACTAACAGTGTGTGAAATGAGGGTTCATCAGCATCATATTTAGAACCTTAACGCACCATATAACTACCTCAGTGCTTACTTATACAGTATAAGGAACTAATGAAACAATAACTTAAAGATATTATAATGATATAATTATAAGCTCTTTTGGTCTTTGCTCTCCAAGGTCTTTTGCTCGCATGACCTTAAGTCGGCCACTAAAATATCGATTTACATGGCAGTCGTGCTGTCAAACCTCTTATACTCCTCAGAGACGTGGTGTGTATACCGTCGTTACATTCGCATTCTGGATCGCTTCCAACTTAAATGCCTTCGTACCATCATGAAGATCAGATGGTTCGATAAAGTGCGAAATACTGAAGTTTTGCAACGAGCCAATGTTGGTGGCATTGAAGCCTATTTAATTCGTCGACAGCTTCGGTGGTGCGGTCATATATCGCGTATAGCGGAGGAAAAAGTGGCGAAGCGCATCATTTATTCTGAACTGGAGGAGGGCAAGCGGAATCATGGTGGTCCACTCCTCCGGTACAAGGATGTCCAAAAGCGGCACATGAAGAGATGCAATATAGAGCTCTCTTGTTGGGAACGTCTGGCAGCACAACGGCCAGAATGGCACAGAATGGTGAACAGCCAAGTACGCGAGTTCGAGGCTCAGCGTAAAGCTGACCTTGGTACTAAACGTGACTAGTTAAAGGCTCGCCCTCCTGCTGCCATAACATATCACTATGAGAACGGCGTACTCACGTGCCCTCAATGTGCACGTATATATATATATGTTAAAAAGATGTACCCAATCGAGTTTCTTGCCGGTTCTTCTCGGTGACTGGGTTGTTTTCCGAACCGGTGGTAGTTTTGACGTTCATAAGCGCCTTATTAGGGCCTAAACTGAATAAAGTATTTTTGATTTGATTTGATTTGATTTGAAAACAACTCATATATGTATGAATAGTTATTTTAGCTTAGGTTAGCTCACATAGGTCGCGAATTGCATGTATCAGGCAACAGCCAAAGCCGAGGTGTGCCGCGCACCCTTGAGCTAGTTATCAAAATAAAATCGGCTGAGTGCCTTAAGCGCTCGCCTTAGTAGTCCGGTGAAGCTGTTAAGACCTTGCTTGGTCTAAGTTTAATATCTCAGCCAAAAAGATTGTTTACTTTTATGTGAAAAAGAAAATAAATGTTACAATTACTAATTACTAAAGTTATTAGATACAGGTTTCATGTGTACTTTACAAATTCTTATTAAAACAAATAGCTAAATACCAAATTGAGAATTTCATAGAGATAAAGTTTACTTTTTACAGCATGTCAGTTGATGAAGTTGGTTAGAAGATTAACATAAGAAGTGCAACTATTGTGTTGTTGCGTGGATAGTAAATGGGGCGCGGAGGTGAGGGTCAAAGAAGCAACCCAGGGGATAGCAGAAAGACATTTCTTGCCAATATATATAGGATAGTGTGGATTCACAACCGTTTGGACCCGTTAGGTGTCACTATAATGGGGTTCTAGGCATTTATAAAATTTTTCGCGCTTGGAAATAAAATTGGAACAGGTAATAACGGATTTGGCGCAGACGAAGTCAGCTAGTTATTAAATAAGCATTTATAAGAAGTTTTTTACTGACTTTGATTGACAAAATAAGAAATCGTGAAATAATTAGGTGTTAGGCACTTTTGTGTTCTCAAAAATTATTCTAAACTAAATAGTTTTTCAATAATATCAATTATCGTTTCGCTAGGTGATACTATTTTAATTTTGCAAGAAATGCTAAAACTTAAAAAATCCATTACATGACATTACTTTGAGGTGTAAGGGGTAGGGGTATTTTGGGGTGTGAGGGGTGTCGAATAACATCTAAGACTTGAGACATACCAAGTCATCCTCACCTGTACGTGGTGCACCCTGCAGAATAACGAACGAGGCAATGGCGAAAGCGGAGTGGTAGGGTTTTATATATTGACTGGGTCGCAACCACCATGTATATGGCGAAAAAGTCCGTCATAGTGGTTCGCTAGAAGATATTATTTTAATTTTGCAAGAATGCTAAAAATTTAAAAATCCATTACATAACATTCCAAGATCCCGCCAAAACTCCAACAATGGAAGTAAAAATCTAGTAATATACAAAACCAATATGTTCTCATTTACACAATTACCGTATAACATTTTATTTCTATAATTGTAGAATTTACAATTTCGCAGAAGTCGGAAGCGATACTAATATGTGCGGCAAGTCAAGTCAGTGACGTAACTCGACGCTGCCCCCAATATATGTGAAACTGCGGACTTCTTGACCGCATAATACCTGCTATATAAAGCTCTATTCTTTATTCGGTGATATGAAGCAAGCTTTTAACATATTAATTAGCGCTAGTGTGCGTGTTGGGTGTGGTTTGCAACTAATTCTAGCAAAATCATAAACTTGAAATTACGCTAACAAGTTCACACTAGAGTATAATGCGACTTATACAAGACACGGGGAAAATACATCCAAGGTTATATATATATTATTATTATATCCTTCCTCTTTGCTATAAACACTAAAGGCCCTTTTTTGATCATCAGTCTTTTATAGTCTGTATCAAACTTATATATAAGATTTGGAATGTTTCATATTTTGTTTTAAGCAGATTTAGATGTACCTACCCAGTGATTGGATTTATATTTTTAACTAGCGATACCCGCAGCTCCACACGTGTTTTTTTATTGTATTAAAGGAATATAAAATTATGTGACCATGCACAATTATAGAAATGCTCTTTAAAATCAATTATAAGTACGACACGCACGTCACTTACAGTAACATTTAGCGTATACATTAGATATATAAATACTAACAGTGTGTGAAATGAGGGTTCATCAGCATCATATTTAGAACCTTAACGCACCATATAACTACCTCAGTGCTTACTTATACAGTATAAGGAACTAATGAAACAATAACTTAAAGATATTATAATGATATAATTATAAGCTCTTTTGGTCTTTGCTCTCCAAGGTCTTTTGCTCGCATGACCTTAAGTCGGCCACTAAAATATCGATTTACATGGCAGTCGTGCTGTCAAACCTCTTATACTCCTCAGAGACGTGGTGTGTATACCGTCGTTACATTCGCATCCGGACTACTCCGGCGCTCTCAGTGACCGAACGAAACACAACAATGGAAGCACTGTTACTTCACGTCGGTATTCTGTGGGTCAGATGGTAGTGCCCCAGGCTAACTGACGAATTCGTGCTGACAGCAGTAATAGGTTCAGAGTGGCTCTACCACCTACTAAACTAACTAACAGTATCTAAACTTTTCCGAACATACCACAGTTTGTGACATTCGAGGGCAGGAAAGAGTGGCGAAGCGCATCTTCTATTCTGAACTGGAGGAGGGCAAGCGGAATCATGGTGGTCCACTCCTCCGGTACAAGGATGTCCAAAAGCGGCACATGAAGAGATGCAATATAGAGCTCTCTTGTTGGGAACGTCTGGCAGCACAACGGCCAGAATGGCACAGAATGGTGAACAGCCAAGTACGCGAGTTCGAGGCTCAGCGTAAAGCTGACCTTGGTACTAAACGTGACTAGTTAAAGGCTCGCCCTCCTGCTGCCATAACATATCACTATGAGAACGGCGTACTCACGTGCCCTCAATGTGCACGAAGTTTCGCCGCGAAGATAGGCTACATAAGCCATCGTCGAGCGCACCAGCGCCATTTCTAAGTTTAGGGGTCAAAGTGGTCGCCATGGCCGAAAACGGTCGTAACAATCAACGATCATAATGATATAATATTGTTAATAAGTAATACGTTTATGGTCTAATATCTTATTAGAAAGACCGCTTCTATCTTTAAAATTATTTATAATAATTATAATGCTGAATTGTAAACAATGAATGTGCTGACGTCTTGAAATGTTACATAAATATAAATCAAGATATAGAACTTTATATCTGTCTAAGCATGAAAATGTAACACTAATCAATAAACAAATTACTACTTTTGGAAAAAGAATTCCATGTTTTTAAAATAAAATTAATTTGAAATTAGAATTCTTAGCCAAACAAAAATTATTTTGATTTGAAATGACCAGTACTGCAGAACGGCAATTTCGAGTAATTATGGAATATAAGTACCGTCGTGGCAGCAACGCGGCACAAGCGCCACGCAACTCAACGACGTTTACGGAGCTAACACTACAAACCAACGCACCACCTGTTATTGGTTTGCTCGCTTCCGTTCTGGGAATTTCGACCTGCAAAATGAACTTCGCGGTCGTCCGAAGACTTTGGTCGATAATGACGAATTAAAGGCGATTGTGGATGCTGATGATACACAATCCACGGCTGAATTAGCAGCAGCTTTCGACGTTAGCGTCAAAACAATATTGGTCCATTTGCGTCAAATTGGCAAGATAAAAAAGCTTGACAACTGGGTGTCCCACAAACTCGGTGATCGGCAGCGCAAAGTACGCGTCGAGACGTGCCTTGCACTGCTCAACAGATACACAAATGAAGGTATTTTGAACCGCATTGTTACCTGCGATGAAAAATGGATTCTGTTTGATAACCGCAAGCGCTCAGCAAGTTGGTTGGATCCTGGTTCAGCACCTAAACAATGCCCTAAA
>MU159415.1:81377-103728 GCA_015888305.1 Antheraea pernyi | reverse complement strand
ATATATATAATTCAATTTACATACATAGATACAGATTTCAATTATATTTATTCTTGGAGTCCAGTAGAACGCACCTCTTACGCACACGTAACACTTTACAGTGAACAACATATTTTTGCCAAACTTCATGCTGACGAAGTCTTAGTTTTTATAATATCCGCTATCTTCCGGTGAAAATCCCGTTAAAATTGGTCCACCCTTTTTGGACATAGCGCCGCGGGCGAAGCCACGGTTAAAAGCTAGTCTAAATTAAAATAGACTAATTTACTTTTTGTAATGTCCGCTATTTGCCGGTGAATATATCGTAAAAATCGGTCGAACCGCTTTGGAGATAGCACTGCGGGCGAAGCCACAGTTAAAGCTAGTCTAAATTAAAATAAAGTAAATTACTTGGTATGATATCCGCTATCTGTCGGTGAAAGTCCGGTGAAAATCAGTCTAATCGTTTTGGAGAATGCATTGTGGACGATGCCGCGGTTAACAGCTAATCTAATCTGGAGTAGCCTAAGTAACCCGCTGTAATTTCATCTGCTAGTGAAATTCCCATCAAATCTGTCCAGCCATTCCGAAGATTACCCGGAAAAAACAGACAGACAGACCGATAAAGATTTCAATTTTGTTATCAGAAGTTTGTATACTTTCAAACCGAATCTGTATTTTTTAACCGACTTCAAAAAAGGAGGAGGTTATCAATTCGACTGTATTTTTTTTTTGTTACCTCATAACTTTGGACTGGGTGAACCGATTTTGATTATTCTTTTTTTTTATTTTGTTATTACATACAGACAATTCATTTTTTATATGTATAGAATAAATTGGATACATAGTTTAGGGTAAAAAGTTTTAATGAGGACTGTACTTTGTATTTTTTACCGTAATCACTTTTTCCATAAGTAGCCAATGAGTCGGAGAATTACTTGTTATAAAATGACAGCTTGGTGACCAATAGAAAAAGAAGTGTGGGGAAGTTAAATACTTATTATCGATCATAATTTTATTGAATTATGTAATAAGAGAAGTTCTGTTCAATATGGCGCGGACGGGGGTAAGTATTTTTAATTATAACAGGTTTTATGGTTATCACAATGAAGTGTCCGTTCTAAAATGCCTATATCATTCTTCTGTATAATAATTAATTTTCTTTTTTTATGTTTTTAAACTATTTTTGTAACCTATTAATTGTGGCATATACTTCCTTTGAATAATATTTGATTTAAAATTAATAAAACAACACGTCTTAAGGCGCTATAAATTCATTTATACAGATACATAGATATTAATTTACGTTTGTTCTACTATTTTTTTAAGTAGGTTCCATCAATGCTTTACTAACATACTCGTATCCCAGATTTGGTTATTTGACTACCATCACTACATATTTTAAAACAAAGTACTCTGCCACGTCTGTCTGTCTGTCTGTGTCAAACTCAAAAACTACTGAGAATATTTTCATGCGGTTTTCACCAGTATATAAAATGATTCAAGAGGAAGGTTTAAGTATATTATATGTCAAGTGTTTGATGTGAAAAATCTATAGGCGAGGGTAAACCTGATTTTGGCTTGGTGCGACGTGGCGACGCAAAACACGAATTTTGCACTATTAACGAAATAATCAAAAACATTTGCAACCCTATCTGTATAAACATAAGATTAAAATTGTTATGCCGGCATTTCGTTATACTAGTGTTACGTGGCACACGCCGACGACCTTGTGCCCTTTGATAAATGCCGCCAAAAAGCCGCGCCTGCGCCTAGTTACATTTTTGTATTTTGTATTAAAAAAAAAAGAATATTTATGTAATAAAATAAATAAACAGTCATTATTTTATTAAACAAATTTGTAATGCCTTATCTTTTCATTATGCCATAGCTGATTCCAGTCGTAATCTGTTCTTTTAGGCATATAAATTTTAAACAATTTCAATTTTCCACATCTGCCAGGCGTCCCGTGATAGCTCAATTTTTTTTCTATCAGGGTGGAATAACGTCCGCCTGGCCCGCTAATTATAAAGATAACGGTCATTATATTGTCATGATAATAGAAACAAAAGTAAATAATTTAAAAATGAACATAACATAGCTTTTATTTTATACGGTACTTTCAAATCTTAATACATTTAAATCTTGTACATAGAACTTTCGCTTTCCAAACTGAATCTAGAGAATATATTACACGTGATCTAAATGTAGCAATGCGGTAAATTTTATCGATCAATGACTGCTAAATTAGTACACCACTACTCGATGTTGCCGCAGATTGCTTTTGGTTCGATTTCAGATATTTTAAGTACGATAGATCTTTTTTAAATTATTAAGGCTGTTTAAACTTTATGTTAAGTTTTAAGAATTTTCATAAACACGAAATTATAATTAACAATTATGATGTTAAAAAAATAATTACCAAAAGATTGGAAGAAAAGTTCCTGCGTTCCAGGTTCTCCGGTCTGGAAAATTCCAGCCATAATAGTAAAATAATTTATTCGATCTTCTTTGTATATAGTAAACAGAGTTTTGGAAAATTGGTATACATTTCGTAACTTTCAATGGTCTTTTTTGCATCATTTAATATCTCAGTATTGGCAATTCCTATAATACATATTATACTCTTTGATTGGCAACATTGGCATTACTTTTTCTATTTCCGTTGACCAGTAAGTTAGGATATTTTGTTCTTCCTCTAAAAGTTTTAACGGCCTGATAGAACTATTCGCAGATTATAAATTCATTATTATAAAATCATTTGTTTACTTCACACACAGCAAAATGAGGGAAATTGTGCACGTGCAAGCCGGACAGTGCGGAAATCAAATAGGATCTAAGGTAACGCATCTATAACTTTATTTTAATAATTGTTGATTATTCTTTTGTTTTTATTAAACTTTACAGAGAAGTTGTAATTGGTGGCACTCGAGAAACAGATTATTCAAACTATTCTTTATCTCCACGTGGCAATCCATTGCGATTTGAGTTTTGTAAAAAAAAAAAAAAGAAATACCTTACAATATGGAAAATATTGTTGTTTTATGAGGTATACTACCGCGTAATGGATACATACTGAGATCTATAGCAGCAAATATATCAACAAATATTCACAACCCAAGTATGTCCGTTTTGAATATATTCACAAAAACTGTTTATTCCTACCTCACGTCGGTCGGTAGTTCTTATCTAAGCGCGGTACGTTGGTTCATTGAGGATAATTAGAATACAAACCTATTTTCACATCCTATAAACGTAAGCTAAACTTTAAAACATTCTATGTATGAGGGTTGTGATTAAGCTGAGAGTGAAGAGCTATTTTAAAGGTGATATACCCACTTTGAATACCTACCTTCCTGGGTAGCTCATGAATGTCAAGTGTCACACTGAAATCTCCTGTTCATTGTATTATCCATGGATCCATTATCTCTTATAACTAGGTATATCAGAATACCCTCACATTGCTATCAAACCTTTTCAACGAGCTTTGCTCATTTTTTAAATATTATCTGGCAAGCGATATAGTTGTTTTATAAACCTAGCTTGGTTAACTTGATTTTATTATTGCTTATAAGTTTTTGCTGTTACAACAATCTCAGCCAATGTGTAGTAACAATGTGGCCCCTTATGTTAAATATGACAAACTGGCTCCCAATTGCTACTATTAGAATAAATCTATAGCTGCTTGTTCCTGTACTACAAATTCATTATTATTTGAAATTAATAAGGCATATTTCGATACAACCTAACAAATAAATAGTGAAATAATATCACATATTACTTCACAAATATGAACATAATAATTAAATTATTAAATCCCAAAATTCTTTAAATTGTGACCTCTTCACTGACCTTAGAGCATCCTTATATAACATCAATAGATAATGTACAAATATATAAAGAGTTACCAAATTTTCATAACTCTTAAGGCATTACAGATAAGTAGGTCATATCAACTAAGAAAGAAAATATGGTATTAATTGTAACCAACAGCAAACATAAATAAAAGGTATATGTTATGCACTATGGTCAATTGTCATTGACAACTAATTGTCCTTCATTGTCATACTTTTATAAATATGTAATTATTGTAAACTCTTGCTGAATAAAGCCAAGATATAATTGGTATTTCTGTCTTTTAACAATTTATTCTGCAAGAGTTACATATTTATAAAAGTATGACAATAAAAGACAATTAATTAGTTGTCAGTGACAGTTGACCATGGTACATAACATTCTCCCCTGGGTGTTCTTAATTTCACCATCCTGCAAAACATAATCTTTTAGACAGCTTGGCATTTTTCTTTGTTTAGCGACAAATTGGTAACTCCGGCTCATTTTGATCAGTTCCGCAGTATACAATATTTGAATTTAGAAGAGCCTATGCAAGGTTCAACTGACAAAGCACCACTGGCATAATGATCATGCTACTGTGCTCCAATCTGAAGGATGTCATTGATAGTGTACACTGGCATACAAGTTGATTGAACTCTCTCTTTAGGAGTAGCAACATATAAATTGACCTCAGAACTGCAGTACTATTGAGATTCTTAACATTACAATCTCTTAACAGAAATCTCAGACCAATTGAAAAGTTGGTAGTCCGGTGAAGCTGTTAATTAAGACCTTGCTTGGTCAATAGCGTAGTCAGTTCTAAAAAAAAATTGAAAAGTTTATCAATGGGAGTTACCTTAGTTTCAGAGATTCTCATCAATCTATACATACTAATATTGTAAGGAGGTGAATTTGTGACGTTGTAGGAGGTAATCTCAGGAACTAGAAGCCGAATTTGAAAAATTCTTTCAATGTTATATAGCCCATTTATCGAGGAAGGGTATGGGCTATATATCACGCTAATTCCAACAGGAGCGGAGAACCAATGAAATGAATGTTTTAAAATCATTTTTTTTGTCTTGAGAGTTTCTGCTGCATAGAGTAACAAACCGCGCGTAGTGTAAGCGGTTTCATAATTCTATGTTCTGCTGTGTATTAGCGTTAGCCCAAAGTAACTATTCCACACGAAGTCGCAGGCAGAGGCTAGTAATTAATAATTGTTTCAAAATTAGTAGCAATTGTTAAGTACATATTTGCATTAATCCTAACTAATTCTATAAATGGGAGTGTGAGTTTGGTATGACATCACTACTCAACGGAACATTACAAAATTTGAATACACATTATCAAGGGTACAGAAAAGGACAAAGGTTATTTTAAAAACAAGTCATTTTCCATAGGGATAATATCAAATATACATTGACATGACCACAGCTATGAGCAAAAACTAGTGTACAATAATTCTTATTCACTAGCTTCAGCCCGTTACTTTGTCCGCATGGAATAGTTGCTTCAGTTAGGTAAAAAAACCATTTTGCATCTTTCTGCATTGTTGTTTCACTCCTGTTGATCTTAGCATTATATATACAGCCTATAACCTTACTCGATTAATGAGCTACCTAAAAAAAAAAAAGGGATAATATCAAATATACATTGATATGACCACAGCTATGAGCAAAAGCTAGTGTACAATAATTCTTATTCACTAGCTTCAGCCCGTTATTTCTTCCGCATGGAATAGTTACTTCAGTTAGGTAAAAAAAACATTTTGCACCTTTCCGCATTGTTGTTTCGCTCCTGTTGGTCTTAGCATTATATATACAGCCTATAGCCTTACTCGATAAATGAGCTACTTAACACTGGAAGAATTATTCAAAACAGTAGTTCCTGAGATTAGCGTATTTGTAGTAATATAATTTTTAATAATAGTATAGATTAGATACTACATTAGATTTACATTCTTATTGTTTGTATAGATAACAACCTCTTAAAAGGTTTTATGGGAGTACAATGGAAAAAAAGGTAATACAAAATGTATTGTTATTTGAAAGGATTAATTTGCTATCATGTTTGTTCATATTTGCACATAATTTTAAATTATTTCTGTCAATAGGCACATGACAATATAAACAAATTCCAAATTAATATTGCTATAACTCACTAATAGTGTTTATAACCACACAATTCAATGGACTATTAGGTAGGTTTTGATATAAGTTTTCAAACAAAATTAATTATTACATTATAATACAAATATTCGCCATTTTTGTTTCCATATTTCAAAGTCCGATTGTCACAAGCTTTAGGTTATTTACATCTATGCCCTATAATATTTATTCTGTGGTGAAAGTATCTGAGTTAGGAAATTATTAGAAGGTAACAATAATGGCAGTATTGAAAACCATAAGAGTTTAAGCTCCATATAAACGAAAGTAGACCTTATAATGCACTGGTAAACAAACGTTTTGGCAGCATAAGTTTAAAAAAAAATCTGGATTTATTACAAGATTTGAATAATAAGAAATTATGTAATATAAAATTACAATTTTAATATAAAATGTATTATTAAATTATTCTTTCATTCCTAAGACCTTTTTTTTTACTTAACCATGAAGTTTACAATTTTTTTCTTTAGGTTAGTCTACTTTTAGGTTAGAAAAAATATTTTACATTAAATACTTAATTAAATAAATATTAAATTATTATAAATATTAAATAATTTAGGCAAATGAATATGATAGCAGTAGTTTTTAGGCAATTAACTTTACTATTATCCTCTGTATTTATTTCATATAAAAGTTATTGTAAGAAAATATACTAAAACCTAGCTAAAGGGTATACCTAAGATTAAAACAAAATCTATACCAATCAATTCAGTTGTCCTAAACATACTAAAACTAAAACAATCGCTTATATATTATGCAAGGATAGCAGTTTTTTATAAAAATGAATTGATATTCATATTTTAAAAAGGCATAAATATCATGTCTTGAGAGTCTTTCTCCTATAATAGCACTTTTTATACTAATCAGTCATACAATATAAGCAGAAACCAATGATATTCATAAACTATAATTATACTTTTAAAATAAAGATAAATTTCAATAATTAACTTATTACTTTGTAAAATAATTTTCAAAAATGATTTAGAAATAAAACAACAACAACATACAATTACATTTTATTTTAAGATATTATAAAAGAATGAACACAAAATGAAGACTTATAATAACTAAAAATTATAATGATATTTGATGAGCACTACTTACTGACTCTTCTTGTTCTCTCTTCATAAAGGAGCAAACCTTTAAAATAAATGTGTTAATTGCTGTTCTATTAATTTTATTTAATACCTACAGCTTGAACAATATCTGGTCTTCATATACAGAGGACCTATAAACATTACAAAATTATGTTTTTGTTTTATAAAATAGAATATGAAAGTCGTAAGTAAAATACGCAAAACTATATGTCGCAATACTCTGTACAACATATAAATAGGGAAATTTTTGTAATTACCTACTGTAAACGACGCTCATAAAGAAATCACATGTAAAACAAGTATTGTATTACAAATCAAGTTCCTGTACACAGTGAACTGTATTAAGCATTTTTTATAACATAAGTAACTCATAAACACTCATACATCATACTCATAAACTCACAACAAATAATTACTCCTACACTCATATACTCGATATATAATCAATCCTCAACTCAATATAATACAACTCACCATTCTCGCAGAAAACTGTCAATCCGTCACATGATGTTGCTACAAAGAATTTTTAGCTATACAATATTTGCTAATCTAAATAAGAAAAAAACGAAATATATTTTAAGTTAGATATAATTATTTTCATAAATAATATATATATGATAATATAAAAACTATATAATTTTCATATAAATATATTATTGTAACCATAGATTTATAGGCCTATATGTACACACACTAAATGTCTTTGCCGATGGCGGGAAATTTAAGACCTTTTTAAAAAACCCGTGAAGTCGTTCTGTCCCTTTGGAATGGCAAAGGATTAACACTTGGGAAAAACATAACACAATAATTAAGCCATGCTTTTACTGGTGTGTAGATTAGTCTGAATTAGTTTTCATTTTTATATTTCTCTGTTCCATGTTTTACTGTTTTACTTCTGTAATATTTTGTATTGTAACACAAGTTAATTGTAAATCATTTACTCGGACAAGATAGATTTTTATAGCAAATGTCAATTTGACCATATAAAAATTGCCATTTAAACGATTAGTCAGTCCAAGATGTTGTTAGCCTTGAATCACATTTGGGAGTATTTAAACTAACATATAGAAACGAACATCAAGTTTATATGTATTTTTCTGTTTAGTTCTTTATATTGCTGTATGAAGGAGTACTATGAATGCAACACACACCTAATATAAAAATTTGGTTACATTATATTTTCCAAATATTTATCATTTTCGCTAATTATCTAGCATATTTTGTAACCACCTCTTGTCTGAATATTTCTTTAAAAAATATTCTTAACAAACTAATAAAACACCTGTGGAGAATACTGATACTAATTTTCTATTGTTACAGTTTTGGGAAATTATATCAAATCATTTACTCGGACAAGATATATTTTTATAGCAAATGTCAATTTGACCATATAAAAATTGCCATTTAAACGATTAGTCAGTCCAAGATGTTGTTAGCCTTGAATCACATTTGGGAGTATTTAAACTAACATATAGAAACGAACATCAAGTTTATATGTATTTTTCTGTTTAGTTCTTTATATTGCTGTATGAAGGAGTACTATGAATGCAACACACACCTAATATAAAAATTTGGTTACATTATATTTTCCAAATATTTATCATTTTCGCTAATTATCTAGCATATTTTGTAACCACCTCTTGTCTGAATATTTCTTTAAAAAATATTCTTAACAAACTAATAAAACACCTGTGGAGAATACTGATACTAATTTTCTATTGTTACAGTTTTGGGAAATTATATCTGACGAGCATGGCATCAGTCCCACCGGTGCCTACTGTGGTGAATAGGATTTGCATGATGTTTACTACAATGAAGCATCTGGAGGCACATACGTACCTCGCGCTGTCCTGGTCGACCTCGAGCCTGGCACCATGGACTCTGTGCGCTCCGGACCTTTCGGAAAAATCTTTCGCCCCGATAATTTCGTTTACGGTCAGTCTGGTGCCGGTAACAACTGGGCCAAGGGCCACTACACAGAAGGTGCTGAGCTCGTTGATTCCGTCATGGATGTGATTCGCAAAGAAGCAGAGTCTTGTGATTGTATACAAGGATTTCAGCTAACACACTCCCTCGGAGGCGGCACCGGCTCCGGCATGGGTACGCTCCTCATCTCCAAAATAAGGGAAGAGTATCCTGACAGAATCATGAACACATACTCAGTAGTACCTTCGCCTAAAGTGTCTGATACTGTGGTAGAACCATACAATGCCACACTTTCAGTCCATCAGTTAGTAGAAAACACTGATGAAACTTTTTTCAGTAGTACCTTCGCCTAAAGTGTCTGATACTGTGGTAGAACCATACAATGCCACACTTTCAGTCCATCAGTTAGTAGAAAACACTGATGAAACTTTTTGTATAGATAACGAGGCACTCTATGACATTTGTTTCCGCACGCTCAAACTGTCCACACCAACGTACGGTGACTTGAACCATCTTGTGTCACTGACTATGTCTGGAGTTACTACCTGCCTTAGATTCCCCGGTCAGTTGAATGCGGATCTCCGCAAGCTGGCTGTGAACATGGTGCCATTCCCTCGTCTGCACTTCTTCATTACTGGCTTCGCTCCCCTCACATCTCGCGGCAGCCAACAGTACCACGCATGCACCGTGCCCGAGCTCACTCAGCAGATGTTCGACGCGAAGAACATGATGGCCGCGTGCGACCCGCGCCACGGCCGCTACCTCACCGTCGCGGCCATCTTCCGCGGTCGCATGTCCATGAAGGAAGTCGACGAGCAGATGCTCAACATCCAGAACAAGAACTCACCTTACTTTGTAGAATGGATTCCGAACAACGTGAAGACCGCCGTATGCGACATCCCGCCCCGCGGTCTGAAGATGTCGGCCACCTTCATCGGCAACTCGACCGCCATTCAGGAGCTGTTCAAGCGCATCTCTGAGCAGTTTACCTCTATGTTCAGACGCAAGGCTTTCTTGCATTGGTACACCGGCGAGGGTATGGACGAGATGGAGTTCACAGAGGCTGAGAGCAACATGAACGATCTCATATCTGAATACCAGCAGTACCAGGAGGCCAGGTCCGATGAGAACGCAGAGTTCGATGACGAGCAGGAAGAGGAAGAGATGATGGAATGATGGAATATTTGAAAAGTCTGAATCACATTTTAAATATTTAAGTTTCTTTTTTAATTCGAATTTTTTTAACGAATGTGATATTTAAGATCTTTTTTTTATATATGTAGAATTCGATAAAAAATTGTTTTTCTTAATGTGTATTTTATAGTCCCGGTGTTAAAAATTAAAGAAATATAGTATGCAACTGTCTTATTTTTGAGTTTGCCTTGTAACCTGAAATACATAAAAATCCAGTGTCATTATGTTTGTCCATGATGAACTCCGGAACTACTCAGATGATCTTCATGAAAATAGGCATTTATGTACAATATGGTTCAACTTTCGAGATAGGATATATATATTTCGATTAATGGCCACAATATTTCTTTTATTACAAATTAAATGTTGATTATTGTTCTCTAAAACTCTAGGATCGACTTCTAGATATCTCATAGATGACGCCACGTTTTACTTATAAATATATTTTTTTCAATTATAATTCAGCATGTGATAAAAGCACCGCGTG
The DNA here is from genome assembly GCA_015888305.1 of Antheraea pernyi. Lineage (NCBI taxonomy): Eukaryota > Metazoa > Arthropoda > Insecta > Lepidoptera > Saturniidae > Antheraea > Antheraea pernyi. Next base: position 93,046 of record MU159415.1, on the reverse strand, counting down.
GTCGGGTCGGCTAGTAAACTTATAAAGGATCTTTACAGTTGTCATGAAAAATGATGTCCAGTAACCCTGGACAGTGTGCCCTTGAAAAGTTTTCAATTTCGTTGAATTAGATTTGAAATGTTGAGACAGTATTACAATTCAAGAATACTAATGTACTAATTTAGTTACATTCTAAATATTTACATAAAACTTAAATAAGATTATGATAAAAAAGAGGCAAGAAAAAAAATATTTAGAAAAAATTATCCAACACAAAATACATATAAGAGTTGTTGAGGTATGCATGCTTGGTACACATATGTTTCAATAACTCATATAAGTATGAATATGTAGGTTGCGAATTGCATGAGTCGGGCAACAGCCCAAACCGAGGTGTGCCGTGCATCCTTAAGTTAATGGCATGACAATAACAGGTTTTTTAATACTTCATCTTTATACTGACCAGTCTCATGTTAAATAACGATGTGGTAAGTTGGTAAACACACTAGAGGAAGACTGGCTCATAAGAACAGCTGCCAGAACAAACCAACAGGTGCTTGGTGACAGATTCCCAACATGAGGGTGGTAGCTAACCAGGCGAACTTAGAAAAACTACTATCATGCAAATCTTCATGTGTACTGTCCGTGTATATGAGACTGAACTCCTAAATGGTTGGACCGATTTTGATGAAGTTTTTGTGGATGTACCAGTAGATTCAAGATTGGTTTAGATTCGTAGGTGAGAGAGCCACGCTTAAGTTATTACTGGTTTCAGCATGAATGGCTGGGCTCGTCCGGGGTAGTACCACCCGATCCATAGAAACACCGACGTGAAGCTTAACAGTTCTTGCATTATTGCGTTTCGTTTGGTCAGTAAAAGCGCCGGACCCACCCCCCTCCCCAATCACAGGCTGATAACCCACTTGCGACTCCCCTGGTGTTGCTAGTGTCTATGGACGGCGGTGATCACTTAGCATCAGGTGAACTGCCTGTTCGTTTGCTTCCTATGATTCATTTTAAAAAAAACACGCAATTTGACCCGGTAGGTAGGGCTGCAATCTGATTCTAGCATTTTTTTTTTAATATCTGAGTCGGAAAACGTCTGCCGCTCCCGCTCGTATTTTAATATAATTGTATAGCAGTAAGAAAATGTTTTATGTCTCGTTATGGACGATCCAAATTGATAAAGAAAATTTATCTATATTACCATTCATACATAAAGAGCGAAATTTTTATGATGCACAGGTCAGCAAACATTTTGGCAGCATAAGTTTTTAAAAAATTCTGGATTTATTACAAGATTTGAATAATAAGAAATTATGTAATATAAAATTACAATTTTAATATAAAATGTATTATTAAATTATTCTTTCATTCCTAAGACCTTTTTTTTTACTTAACCATGAAGTTTACAATTTTTTTCTTTAGGTTATTATACTTTTAGGTTAGAAAAAATATTTTACATTAAATACTTAATTAAATAAATATTAAATTATTATAAATATTAAATAATTTAGGCAAATGAATATGATAGCAGTAGTTTTTAGGCAATTAACTTTACTATTATCCTCTGTATTTATTTCATATAAAAGTTATTGTAAGAAAATATACTAAAACCTAGCTAAAGGGTATACCTAAGATTAAAACAAAATCTATACCAATCAATTCAGTTGTCCTAAACATACTAAAACTAAAACAATCGCTTATATATTATGCAAGGATAGCAGTTTTTTATAAAAATGAATTGATATTCATATTTTAAAAAGGCATAAATATCATGTCTTGAGAGTCTTTCTCCTATAATAGCACTTTTTATACTAATCAGTCATACAATATAAGCAGAAACCAATGATATTCATAAACTATAATTATACTTTTAAAATAAAGATAAATTTCAATAATTAACTTATTACTTTGTAAAATAATTTTCAAAAATGATTTAGAAATAAAACAACAACAACATACAATTACATTTTATTTTAAGATATTATAAAAGAATGAACACAAAATGAAGACTTATAATAACTAAAAATTATAATGATATTTGATGAGCACTACTTACTGACTCTTCTTGTTCTCTCTTCATAAAGGAGCAAACCTTTAAAATAAATGTGTTAATTGCTGTTCTATTAATTTTATTTAATACCTACAGCTTGAACAATATCTGGTCTTCATATACAGAGGACCTATAAACATTACAAAATTATGTTTTTGTTTTATAAAATAGAATATGAAAGTCGTAAGTAAAATACGCAAAACTATATGTCGCAATACTCTGTACAACATATAAATAGGGAAATTTTTGTAATTACCTACTGTAAACGACGCTCATAAAGAAATCACATGTAAAACAAGTATTGTATTACAAATCAAGTTCCTGTACACAGTGAACTGTATTAAGCATTTTTTATAACATAAGTAACTCATAAACACTCATACATCATACTCATAAACTCACAACAAATAATTACTCCTACACTCATATACTCGATATATAATCAATCCTCAACTCAATATAATACAACTCACCATTCTCGCAGAAAACTGTCAATCCGTCACATGATGTTGCTACAAAGAATTTTTAGCTATACAATATTTGCTAATCTAAATAAGAAAAAAACGAAATATATTTTAAGTTAGATATAATTATTTTCATAAATAATATATATATGATAATATAAAAACTATATAATTTTCATATAAATATATTATTGTAACCATAGATTTATAGGCCTATATGTACACACACTAAATGTCTTTGCCGATGGCGGGAAATTTAAGACCTTTTTAAAAAACCCGTGAAGTCGTTCTGTCCCTTTGGAATGGCAAAGGATTAACACTTGGGAAAAACATAACACAATAATTAAGCCATGCTTTTACTGGTGTGTAGATTAGTCTGAATTAGTTTTCATTTTTATATTTCTCTGTTCCATGTTTTACTGTTTCCTATGATGTTTTATACTTCCGTTTTACTGTTTTACTTCTGTAATATTTTGTATTGTAACACAAGTTAATTGTAAATCATTTACTCGGACAAGATAGATTTTTATAGCAAATGTCAATTTGACCATATAAAAATTGCCATTTAAACGATTAGTCAGTCCAAGATGTTGTTAGCCTTGAATCACATTTGGGAGTATTTAAACTAAGCTATAGAAACGAACATCAATGTTATATGTATTTTTCTGTTTAGTTCTTTATATTGCTGTATGAAGGAGTACTATGAATGTAACACACACCTAATATAAAAATTTGGTTACATTATATTTTCCAAATATTTATCATTTTCGCTAATTATCTAGCATATTTTGTAACCACCTCTTGTCTGAATATTTCTTTAAAAAATATTCTTAACAAACTAATAAAACACCTGTGGAGAATACTGATTCTAATTTTCTATTGTTACAGTTTTGGGAAATTATATCTGATGAGCATGGCATCAGTCCCACCGGTGCCTACTGTGGCGAATCGGATTTGCAGTTGGAGCGCATAGATGTTTACTACAATGAAGCATCTGGAGGCACATACGTACCTCGCGCTGTCCTGGTCGACCTCGAGCCTGGCACCATGGACTCTGTGCGCTCCGGACCTTTCGGAAAAATCTTTCGCCCCGATAATTTCGTTTACGGTCAGTCTGGTGCCGGTAACAACTGGGCCAAGGGCCACTACACAGAAGGTGCTGAGCTCGTTGATTCCGTCATGGATGTGATTCGCAAAGAAGCAGAGTCTTGTGATTGTATACAAGGATTTCAGCTAACACACTCCCTCGGAGGCGGCACCGGCTCCGGCATGGGTACGCTCCTCATCTCCAAAATAAGGGAAGAGTATCCTGACAGAATCATGAACACATACTCAGTAGTACCTTCGCCTAAAGTGTCTGATACTGTGGTAGAACCATACAATGCCACACTTTCAGTCCATCAGTTAGTAGAAAACACTGATGAAACTTTTTGTATAGATAACGAGGCACTCTATGACATTTGTTTCCGCACGCTCAAACTGTCCACACCAACGTACGGTGACTTGAACCATCTTGTGTCACTGACTATGTCTGGAGTTACTACCTGCCTTAGATTCCCCGGTCAGTTGAATGCGGATCTCCGCAAGCTGGCTGTGAACATGGTGCCATTCCCTCGTCTGCACTTCTTCATTACTGGCTTCGCTCCCCTCACATCTCGCGGCAGCCAACAGTACCACGCATGCACCGTGCCCGAGCTCACTCAGCAGATGTTCGACGCGAAGAACATGATGGCCGCGTGCGACCCGCGCCACGGCCGCTACCTCACCGTCGCCGCCATCTTCCGCGGTCGCATGTCCATGAAGGAAGTCGACGAGCAGATGCTCAACATCCAGAACAAGAATTCACCTTACTTTGTGGAATGGATTCCGAACAACGTGAAGACCGCCGTATGCGACATCCCACCCCGCGGTCTGAAGATGTCGGCCACTTTCATCGGCAACTCGACCGCCATTCAGGAGCTGTTCAAGCGCATCTCTGAACAGTTTACCTCTATGTTCAGACGCAAGGCTTTCTTGCATTGGTACACCGGCGAGGGTATGGACGAGATGGAGTTCACAGAGGCTGAGAGCAACATGAACGATCTCATATCTGAATACCAGCAGTACCAGGAGGCCAGGTCCGATGAGAACGCAGAGTTCGATGACGAGCAGGAAGAGGAAGAGATGATGGAATGATGGAATATTTGAAAAGTCTGAATCACATTTTAAATATTTAAGTTTCTTTTTTAATTCGAATTTTTTTAACGAATGTGATATTTAAGATCTTTTTTTTATATATGTAGAATTCGATAAAAAATTGTTTTTCTTAATGTGTATTTTATAGTCCCGGTGTTAAAAATTAAAGAAATATAGTATGCAACTGTCTTATTTTTGAGTTTGCCTTGTAACCTGAAATACATAAAAATCCAGTGTCATTATGTTTGTCCATGATGAACTCCAGAACTATTCAGATGATCTTCATGAAAATAGGCATTTATGTACAATATGGTTCAACTTTCGAGATAGGATATATATATTTCGATTAATGGCCACAATATTTCTTTTATTACAAATTAAATGTTGATTATTGTTCTCTAAAACTCTAGGATCGACTTCTAGATATCTCACAGATGACGCCACGTTTTACTTATAAATAATTTTTTTTCAATTATAATTCAGCATGTGATAAAAGCACCGCGTGATCAGGTCGGCTAGTAAACTTATAAAGGATCTTTACAGTTGTCATGAAAAATGATGTCCAGTAACCCTGGACAGTGTGCCCTTGAAAAGTTTTCAATTTCGTTGAATTAGATTTGAAATGTTGAGACAGTATTACAATTCAAGAATACTAATGTACTAATTTAGTTACATTCTAAATATTTACATAAAACTTAAATAAGATTATGATAAAAAAGAGGCAAGAAAAAAAATATTTAGAAAAAATTATCCAACACAAAATACATATAAGAGTTGTTGAGGTATGCATGCTTGGTACACATATGTTTCAATAACTCATATAAGTATGAATATGTAGGTTGCGAATTGCATGAGTCGGGCAACAGCCCAAACCGAGGTGTGCCGTGCATCCTTGAGTTAATGGCATGACAATAACAGGTTTTTTAATACTTCATCTTTATACTGACCAATCTCATCTCATGTTAAATAACGATGTGGTAAGTTGGTAAACACACTAGAGGAAGACTGGCTCATAAGAACAGCTGCCAGAACAAACCAACAGGTGCTTGGTGACAGATTCCCAACATGAGGGTGGTAGCTAACCAGGCGAACTTAGAAAAACTACTATCATGCAAATCTTCATGTATACTGTCCGTGTATATGAGACTGAACTCCTAAATGGTTGGACCGATTTTGATGAAGTTTTTGTGTATGTACCAGTAGATTCAAGATTGGTTTAGATTCGTAGGTGAGAGAGCCACGCTTAAGTTATTACTGGTTTCAGCATGAATGGCTGGGCTCGTCCGGGGTAGTACCACCCGACCCATAGAAACACCGACGTGAAGCAACAGTTCTTGCATTATTGCGTTTCGTTTGGTCAGTAAAAGCGCCGGACCCACCCCCCTCCCCAATCACAGGCTGATAACCCACTTGCGACTCCCCTGGTGTTGCTAGTGTCTATGGACGGCGGTGATCACTTAGCATCAGGTGAACTGCCTGTTCGTTTGCTTCCTATGATTCATTTTAAAAAAAACACGCAATTTGACCCGGTAGGTAGGGCTGCAATCTGATTCTAGCATTTTTTTTTAAATATCTGAGTCGGAAAACGTCTGCCGCTCCCGCTCGTATTTTAATATAATTGTATAGCAGTAAGAAAATGTTTTATGTCTCGTTATGGACGATCCAAATTGATAAAGAAAATTTATCTATATTACCATTCATACATAAAGAGCGAAATTTTCATTAAGAAAATATTAACCTAGATTTTATTAGTAAATATTATCAAAATATATTCATTTCGCCAGTTTATTTAAACACGACTTAAGAAGTAATACGAAGGGATTCTTGCTTCGAATATGAAAGGCGATATTTGATGCCAACAACCTTACACTACCAAATTAAGTTAGCGTGTGGGTGGAAAAGCTGCTTTAATAAATTGGCCTGACCTCGTATTATAAATAACAGATTTGCTACCTATACATTTTATAATATATGTTGTATATAATGATAGTTAAAATACTACTGAGGTATAGCAATTTCACGTCTAATACTTTCAAGTTTAGCGAAGGTGTTTGTTTAGATACATTTTATTTCTTCTTCTTTATGTCAAAAAAGGACTAAATAAACAGTGTATCTGATGTTGTTTTTTGGAAATCAATCTTCTAGTAGATAATCACTGTTATTGTCGAGTAGGTATATATTACAAGTTTCTTGCGTTCACTTCAATGAGGGTAACAAGATGATGACCGTCTTGTTAGAAGTTTCCAGGGAGCTTTGTCGCAATTTATAATCCATGCTCCCTAGTATTATCTCCAATTCACGTCACTTGTGCATAATAATCAAACTGTATTACGTGAAACACATAGTCAAAGAGTCCAAGATTATGAATCACTACATATTATAAAACATAGTCCTCTGCACCGTCTGTTTCTCTGTTCGTCATAAACTCAAAAACTACCGAACGGATTTTCATGCGGTTTTCACCAGTAGATCAAGTGATTCATGAGAAAGGTTTAGGTATATAATTTGTCAATGTATTTTGTATTATCAGCGCAGGACAACAACAAAATCCACTACACGACATTCCAACATTCCGCCAAAAATTCCTTCATCTGAAATTAATTGCTCGTTGCGGCCTGGAGCTTGTGATATAAGTACAAAAATGAACACAGATCTAAGAATTAATAATATATTTATGAAAAACAACGATCAGGTCGACTAAGGATATAAGTTAGAGGAAGATAGAGATATTAAAAGAAGGGCTTTCCCGAACTCGGACACAGAATTTAGGGCGGATTTATTTCTTAGAGAGATCACGGCTGTAGCTAAGGGGGGGGGGAGCATTGTGACCAATTGACCTTGAAATCAAATTGCCCTACATTAATAATACTAAAAACTAAGATAAATTATTATAATTAAATTTTTTGTTCATATAAAAAAAAATTAGCGATAAGTAGCTAAACTTTTCCGAACATACCACAATTTGTGTCATTCGAAGGCAGTTCAATTATGATAAATTATTTACTTCCGCCCTATCTGTAGTCAATGCTGCCCTACCTCGTATTCGACTCTAGCTACAGCCCTGAGAGAGATCATCATCATCATCAGCCTGTGAGAAACCCATGGCAGGGCCATAGGCCTCTACCTGAAGGAAGGTATGGGCGTAATCACAACGCCAGCCCACGACGTATTGGCGATGCAAACTCTGAGAAATTCACAGTTATATGTTTTCCCACATACAGTAGTACTACAAGAACATTTCTCAGGTTCAGGTTTCCTCACGATATTTTCCTTCACCGTCAGCCGATAGTGTTAACAATTTAAATTGGTAAATGTACGCGATTTCTGCAAAATTCGTTGGTACACGCTGGGGTCGACCCTGCGGACATCGAAATAATATTCCACCGGTCAAACCACAAGACCACGTTGATAGCTTGTTTGGCTCAGTAAAATTCGCGTAATTGCCTTCATAACAACAACCAAAGCCGAGGTTCGGCCACTTTTGCACCCTTGAAGTTGCTGCCAAGCGGCTGAGCGCCATAATTAAGCGCTCGCCCTATTAGTGTGGTGAACTATAACATTATAATGTACCTTAACTATGACATTCTACAAATCCATTCTTTATAACGGTTATGATGAGATCAGGTAAAAGTAAATATATTATTATTTAAAAAAAACACGTTTTAATAAAAACTCTGACAATAATGTGGCGCACAGATGTTTTATGGTCGCAATTGGATTTCCAATCCACGATCCCAAGGCTGCTTAATTATTATTACAGCTTATGAATATTTGTTAATGTTTCCTTGTTTATTTTAGTCCCGTTAGTAAATGACTTAAATATAACGTTGTACTCCCGTGTGTAAATTAAACGCTGTTTGGGATCGTTCAAGCATTACGTTGCCAGAATTTTTGTAATTTCTGACTGCACCCTCCCCCTGGTCAGCAAAAGTAAGTAACGCTGTTACCCCCCTCACTCCATGCTTATGTAAACAGCTATATAAGTATTTTTAAATCTGTTCTGGTTAAAGAAATAACCGCTGACGTAAACACTAGTGTTACCCAAATTCAAGAACAAGACTCTTGACTTGGCTTGGTCTTGGTCTTGCAGCAAGAGTCTTGCAAATCTTGGAATTAACTATTAGTTTTTTCCTATTAATTAACATGATGATTAAATCTTAAAACAATGCAACAGGCACATTTTAAAAGAATATGTACAGGAATAAAAATTTGCAATTCCTTCTCGTAGAATGATACTCATAGAATTATCACTTACAACGCGCGGGTTTGTTAATCTATGATGATACTAGATGCATTTGCATCTGTCCTCCATTAGGACAGTCAAGCATTCTTTTATAAATATAGTGATTCTTTGGAAGATTAAAAAACAGAAGTGTCACCAGTTATTTTGTACCTTCTTACGTAAAACTAAAATGACGTTGCCAGAATTTTTGTAATTTCTGACTGCACCCTCCCCCTGGTCAGCAAAAGTAAGTAACGCTGTTACCCCCCTCCCCCCATGCTTATGTAAACAGCTATATAAGTATTTTTAAATCTGTTCTGTTAGTAAATGACTTAAATCGCTATATTTACTCCCGTGTGTAAATTAAACGCTGTTTGGGATCGTTCAAGCATTACGTTGCCAGAATTTTTGTAATTTCTGACTGCACCCTCCCCCTGGTCAGCAAAAGTAAGTAACGCTGTTACCCCCCTCCCCCCATGCTTATGTAAACAGCTATATAAGTATTTTTAAATCTGTTCTGTTAGTAAATGACTTAAATCGCTATATTTACTCCCGTGTGTAAATTAAACGCTGTTTGGGATCGTTCAAGCATTACGTTGCCAGAATTTTTGTAATTTCTGACTGCACCCTCCCCCTGGTCAGCAAAAGTAAGTAACGCTGTTACCCCCCTCCCCCCATGCTTATGTAAACAGCTATATAAGTATTTTTAAATCTGTTCTGGTTAAATAAATAACCGCTGACGTAAACACTAGTGTTGCCCAAATGCAAGAACAAGACTCTTGACTTGGCTTGGTCTTGGTCTTGCGTCAATACACCTGGTCTTGGTCTTGCAGCAAGAGTCTTGCAAAACTTGCAATTAACTATTAGTTTATTCCTATTAACTAACATGATTAATAAATCTTAGAACAATGCAACAGATAGGCACATCTTGAGCTTCAATCCAATCAAAGTAATTTCATAACGAACAAGTTTTTAAAGGATTATTGACAGGAATAAAAATATGCAATTCCTTCTCGTAGAACGATACTAGATCCATTAGCATCTGTCCTCCATTAGGATTTTTTTTTAAATAGCCCGGTGAAGCTGTGAAGACCCTGCCGGGTCAATAGCGTAGTCAGAAAACTATAAGGGTCCATTAGGACAGCCAAGCATTCTTTTATAAACATAGTGATTCTTTGGAAGATTAAAAAACAGAAGTGTCACCAGTTATTTTGTACCTTCTTACGTAAAAATAAAATGTATATACGTGTTTTTTTTTATATATCATAGGAGGCACACGAGCTGGTGGGTCACCTGATGTAAGTGATCACCACCGTCCATAGACACTTGCAAGCCAGGGGAGTCGCAAGTGCGTTGCCAGCCTGTGTTGGGGCGGGAGGAAGGTAAGGGGAAAGTGGAAGGGGAGGGGAGGTGGGTCTCCGGCGCTCTCACTGACCGAACGAAACGCAACAATGCAAACACTATTACTTCACGTCGGTTTTCTGTGAGAGGGTGGTACTACCCCGGGCGAGCCGAACCATTCATGCTGACCAGTAATAGCTTCAGCGTGGCTCTACCACCTACTGTTCAGATTACGTTCATCTTTTGACGAAATCATTATATATTAATTATTGAAATAAACTAATCTATGCCGCTGCTGTATTTATATATCTTCTGGCTATATAGTATTGTATGTTTGTCTTGCAGAGGTCAGTCTTGGTATTTGAATTATTGAAATAAACTAATCTATGCCGCTGCTGTATTTATATATCTTCTGGCTATATAGTATTGTATGTTTGTCTTGCAGAGGTCAGTCTTGGTATTTGTCTTGCTAAATTCGGCAGACTTGGTCTTGGTCTTGCAAAAACGCAAGAACAAGACCAAGACTACAAGACAATGACCGATTTTGGACAACACTAGTAAACACCACCCAGACCTCCATCCCTTATGTGATCAAAAATAAACAAATCAAGAACCCCCCCCCCCTTTACTCCACCAGTACTTAGTACTTGAATTACCTCTTGGTATCAGAACATATTTATTTTGTACTCGCAAAATGAAATAAACTCCTTATCACATAATTTTAATACAGTCAAACGTATGCTTTATAATGCTGTGGTCGCATTGCACTTGATGGTTTCTTCCTTTCGATTTCTCCTCTTTTTTCTACTAAAACAGTTAACGGGGCTATCGGGGCTTTACAACTTCACCGGACTTATATGCGAGCGCTTAAATCACCCATCCATATAGGTAACAAGATCAAGGTTGCCGGTGATTTCTCTTCATATTTGTACAGAATAGAAATTAACTTGTATGTATCACAGCGCCCTTATATATTTTTCAATGAAAGAGCGTGGAAGACTAAAAGGGTGACGTAATTTTTTTAGAGATTCAACAAAGTGACCTACTCTTTTTAGAACTTTTTGTTGCCACGCGCAATGTGTTACTTTGTTGCTGTGACGAGTTCGTATACGGATTGTAACCATAAACTAAATTCGAAATATCGATTTCTTGGTTCACACCCTGCAGTTAGAACCCACAAATATTGATCATATATTTTATCTTTTACAAAAAGTTACAATTACAGATAACAAATTGAAATTATATGAGTAACATAACTATTATCTATATTATAATAAAACTGTAGCAGGGCCAAATCTGTACATTAAATATTTTTTGAAAATTTTGATGGGGGTAGGCTTTGTTGTCGATATAGAAGCCAAAAATAACCCTTTTAAAATTTTTGTCTGTCTGTCTGGCCCTGTGAACGCGCATCACTCTGAAAGTACTGAAC
>MU159415.1:53715-80757 GCA_015888305.1 Antheraea pernyi | reverse complement strand
CACTTGCAACACCAGGGGAGTCGCAAGTGCGTTACCAGCCTGTTGAGGTAGGGGAAAGGGAGGTGGTCAGCCGGCGTTCTCACTGACCGAACGAAACGTAAGAATGCAAGCACTGTTATTTCACGTGGGTGTTTCTGTGGGTCGGGTGGTAGTACCCCGGAAGAGCCGACTCATTCATGCTCAAACCAGTAATAGATTCAGTGTTGCTCTACCACCTACAATAAGTTATCAATAAGTAATCCTGCCAATTGTAGGGTATCATAGTATCAAGGTACAGCAGAACCTCAATAAGTCAAACCTCGACAAGGTAAAAACCTCTATTTGTGGACACAGAGTTCGTTATAGTACTTGCACATTCGATACAACGGATTGTTTTTTGAAACGTTGTTATTAACTGCTGGTAAATGAAATAATTGCTGAGCTCGTACTGAGTGAGTTGGTATTCTAAAATTGATTTGCCCGAGTAGGTCACTACCAAAGGTACCGTTTACTATTTTGTGAAGTATACATAAGTCAGCAATAGATCTTCGGTGTTCGGTGTTATATTTCATCGCCTACTTTCCTTTTTCACTATCGTGAATTTTCACAGTTTCTTACCTTCAATTCTTAATATTGCCTTCTCTTCTATTCTATACATACGTTTTTTTTTCTATCATAGGAGACAAACGAACAGGCGGGTCACCTGATGTTAAGTTATCAGCACCGTTATAAGCACTTGCAACACCAGGGGAGTCGCAAGTGCGTTACCAGCCTGTTGAGGTAGGGGAAAGGGAGGTGGTCAGCCGGCGTTCTCACTGACCGAACGAAACGTAAGAATGCAAGCACTGTTATTTCACGTGGGTGTTTCTGTGGGTCGGGTGGTAGTACCCCGGAAGAGCCGACCCATTCATGCTCAAACCAGTAATAGATTCAGTGTTGCTCTACCACCTACAATAAGTTTGAAAAATCCTGCCAATTGTAGGGTATCTTAGTATCAAGGTACAGCAGAACCTCAATAAGTCAAACCTCGACAAGGTAAAAACCTCTATCACTTCAAAAAATAATGTGCTCCCTTGCCCTCCAGAGCTTTTTTATTCGAACTGTCTACCGTATTGACCTAGCAAGGTCTTAACAGCTTCAGCGGACTACTAAGGCGAGCGCTTAAGGCACTCAGCCGATTTTATTTGCCAACTAGATCAAGGGTGCACGGTACACCTCGGCTTGGGCTGTTGCCTGATACATGCAATTCGCGATCTATCTGAGCTAACCTAAGCTAAGCTAACTATTCATACATATATGAGTTGTTGAAACATATATGTGTACCAAGCATACATACCTCAACAACTCTTATATATATTTCGTATCGCATAATTTTCTAAACTATATCAGTTTGATAAGGGAAAAAAATAAAACCCTTCCACTTTCATGTGTAAGCGTGCACGTGTGTGGAGGTGATATGTGTAATGTTGTCCAAGTAATGTAAGATATTGTATCACTGTATCGCGCGAGTAGCGCACCAAGGGCTCCACGCCGAGGGAGGCTGAGGCAGCCCGGATGCGAGAGTGCCTCCCAGCCCGCCGAACCAGTGCAATGGGAAGTCGGGGCCCCCGCCCCTTCCCCCCAGGTTCAACCAGCAACAGAGAGGATAACCGCTCCATCGCCCCTCCACCATCCGCCATAGCCTTCCCTAGGTTCACTCCGTCCTAAACTACACTATCTCCCCTCCCCCCAACCCTCGATCCTGACCCTATCCTACCTGAGGGAACGGACCTAGGCTAACGGACTGGGATGATTCGTGCTTTTTCGAAGTAACTACTTGTAAGTGATTTAATGTACGCTCAGATAGAAGGCATCTCCAGGTCCCTGTGGAGATCCTTATTCCGGACGTACCGGACGTACCATGGGGTCCCCCGGAGCCTAAAACCTCTATTACTTAACTAATAATTTCAGTGTTAGCCCTCAGTTACTTAAAAAAATGTTTTGATGAGCTCAGTAACATAAATGGTCTGCCGATGAGTCATTTCGAATGAATGTACGAAACAAAAAGTTTCTCGAAATTTATTGGTTGCACGTGTTTACAAGTTAAATGGTTAACACAAGCAATAAGTATACAATCACCTATTGTTTCTTTGAAATCTCTAAAAGCTATATTTGCGGTGGTTAGGACAGCGGCTTAATAGGATGATTAGTTGTTGATCACTGTCCAGAAAACTGTGATAAACGTTACCTAAGTAAAATGAGTTTCACAACGAACATTAACAACACTAACATACGCTGATAAATAAAAAGCGGAGAAAAGTGGAAAGGAAAGATGTTGTGGCTCAATTTGGAATACACGAAAGTACATTATCACTTATAATTGAAAAAAAAAGCTGAACTCTTTAAGAAGCGAGAATCTGGAGAAAGTATTTTATGTAAAAGACAAAACATTGCTGAATGTTGGAATAGTGTTTATTTACGTGGTTCAAGCAATGTCCAAACCAAAACATCAGTCTTTCAGCCCCATAGAATAAGAAAAAGCTGAAGAGTTTGCCAATTCTCTGTAAATTTATAATTTTAAAGCTAACAATGGCTGGTTAGAAAACTTCGAGAAACGACATGATTTGGCCTTCAAGAAAGTGTGCAGCGAAAGTGCGAGTGTTACATAAATCTATACTAATATTATAAAGAGGTAAAGTTTGTGACGTTGTAGGGGGTAATATCTGGATATACTAAACCGATTTTGAAAATTCAGATTTTACCAATAGATAGCCACGTTATTTGTGAGTGGCATAGGCTATATATTAACCCGAAAAATGAAAAGACTTTTTTGTGGAAGTCGGATTTGCAAAGTAAGTCGGAGAAAATACGGTCGAACGAAAACGTTGAGAGATATACGACTGAGTTCTAGAGAAACGTTGTAGAGCTTGATAATGCCTACAAAAAAACATATGTCTAACTTTTATATTTAAGTCACAAAAATAAGTTTTTTATAAATGTTTACCGCCCAACGAAATGGGCAAGGATCAACGAAGTAGGTCAGCTAATCCTTGATAAGTTAAAAACTTTATAACTTAAAATATTTTGTGTTTCCCTTGGATTTTAACTTATCGAGGTACTACTGTAACATATAATGTAAAAAATTATAAAATACAAACACAAAGTTGCGGGCAGCTCCCATTTATATTATAAATAAATAAATTACCTAGTTCTATTGAAAGACAGAAGACTAAAGATAATATCATAACTGTAGGTACATTAAGTATTTAATTATGTTTAGTACTGAATTATCTAATTAAAACATATTTAAACAGTACTGTGAACATTCGATTATAATTTTGTTAACAAACATGTATACTGAATCAATTCCAAGCAACTTATCATTTAACGACCCACGCTATAATATTGGAAACAAAACCTGCCTCGTCTAGTAATTCGATATATTTTTCTTGAAATCTTATAAACACTAATGCAATTATCTAATTAGCAAATATTTCGATTAGTCTTGAGTTTTGTAATATATATAAATCGATCATATATAAAATGTTATCTTCCCATATCCTTTTATATTCATATAAAAGAATTAAATGTTAACTAACCGTAATCGTTCAATATATAGAGTAGACAGAACTTGACGGAATTAATTAGTTCATATGTATTATATATAATTCGTACTCCATTATTATCTACACCGTAATATTTTTGCCGGCCGGCTCAGCCATTGTTGAGCTATGCGTCGACCGGCTTCAATTTTTCGGGCGTGCCAACATAACAATTACTAAAATAATCAATGACGCCATCAATGTTCATTACAAACGTATTTCTAAGATAACAAGTATCATATGAAAACATAGGATATTGAAAGGTATTTTATGATTTAATCTTGTATTTATATTGTTATTTATAATTATTATGGAATAAATAACAGTAAAAAGTTTTGCCCCAATTATTTTTGGTGTGTTGGCTGCTTTGACGCGCAGATGGTTGCGCCAACCAATAAGAAAACAGACGAGAACGTAGTGAGAAGAAATGTCGACAAACTCGGGCTATCGATAATAATATTTTTAATAAATTTAAAAGAAAAAATATTCATGTCAATGTGTATTTTCTGATCTTTGTACTTTATCAGTTATTATAAACAATTTTTCTATTATTTGCATACATACGTAAAAAAAAAAATTTACTTAACTAATATACAAATGTATACACGTTTAAATTTGTGCATTCAATATGCTCGTATTATTCACCTCCTTAACGATGATTTACGCTCGCTTCTTTACTGATGTTTTTTATACTCTTCTTTAGTATTTTCCAACTTACAATGTAATAAATTTCCCCATTTTTTGGAATAACCTTTGTACAGGTACTACATACTCTTGTGAATCATGTGATGTTATTGTGTTATATTTTTCAATTAATTACATATAACATTATTATCTCTATATATGCTGAAAGTTTAGACATTAGCAATAATTATGGAGAATACTCTGCACTCGATTCTCTTTCTAAATCAATTAAAAAACTAGGTGCTTAATTTGACCTAATTATCTAGAAAAAAATAGAAAAATTATACGCAATCCTCTACGCGTCTATGTTAAAGCACAGTCTCAATAACTGTCAGATGAAGTGAAATTGAACTTGGGAACGGCATGAACAAAACAAAAGGCTTTAATGTCTGTTTTATTATCAAAGGTTATTAACTCCGGGTCGCCCCTTGCAGCTTTCGGCACCGGTAATTGCACCTAGGTTTATTATGTTTGTGTTTATAGTTTTGAAAGTCTTAGAACAAACTTTAACGTAACCTACGTTCTTTGTTATTTATTAGTATTTGTTTTGATATTATTATTTTATATGTTAAATGTGACCATGTACTTCGTCTCTTAGAATATTGTAAGCGACTAACCTAACACCTGGTATAGTATAACTATAATTACCCGTAAGAAATGTTTAAAAAAATGTATACGTTTTATTTAAAATATGTAAATGTACATTTCGAAAAACTTGTTAGCTATTATCATAAGTAAATTTCAATGAGATATAATTATTCAATGAATGTTAATATTTTTCCATGATTAGTAAATTTATTTTATTGTATATAGGCTTCTTCTATAACAATGATATTATAAAATTGCTGAAAATTAGTAAAAAATATATAATCTGTCTGTAACTGAAATATGATACATATATTCATTAATTGTGGTGTGGACACTTAAATACCAGACAATAAACACAACAAAGTCTAGTAAGAATCTATATATAAATTGAAGAAGCACAACACATGACATATTAGAAAAGTCACAAAATCTTGTATTAATTTGATTATAAAACCTTATGTTATATTTTCCGTCACTTCAGGTTTAATTTTGGTTTAATAAAAAAAATTGGTTATCTGTAAAGTCGGTTTAAGGACGATAATTTTACGTGATAACGACTCGAACACATTGGCCGATGGAGTGGAAGAGAGATAAATGCGTCACAAGCCGAACGCTTAGGCCGATCGAGCCTCTCCATTGCTTGTTTCGCTCGACCCCAGGTGGAACGTGAGAATGAGTCATGCTTTTTCATGCGTACAGCCAGCGTTCATTGACTTATAAGATATTATCACATCAAAAATGAAAACTGGGTGTGTGCTTATGACAGCGCAATACAAGTGAAACTTATATAATTTTATTATTATTCTATGTAGTAATAAAAACGTTGACAAGGACCGATGAATTCCTTCTTACAGAGTGCAACTGGAACCAACTATATAGAATTTATTGTGTCACCGACTTGACGGTGCACTTTCATTCACTGTTCAATGCACATAAAGAAGTTTAATTTTGAATATATTAAGTAATTAAAAAGAATTACTTCCCGGTTCACGTGACCTTAAAATATTTTTTATTCCATTATCTCCAGTCTTACTATTGTAAGATAATACATTATTAATATCTATCGTGTATTTGCATTTTATTGGTAACCTATATATTAGGTAAAATAATACAAAATTAGAGGTTTTTAGTATAATTTATATGCTCATTAATTTTGAAGTAACATGAAATTTATATGTAATTTAGTATAGTAAACATTTTAAAATCATATGTTATTATAAATTGGTTTAAATTCATCATAAAATGTGGCAAGCTAAGTTTTACAAACTTACATAAATTTCTGTCGCAATGCGGCAAAATTTATCGATAAATTGCCACGCCAAAACTCTACAACACTATTGAATTCCTAGCTTTGGTCGATCGCTCGGTACGGAACAAAATCATTCTTCAACCAGCCACGAAAGTACGTGGTGCGTGCGGAGCAAAGAAATATTAGTGTTAAGTAATTTATTTAGTTCACATTTAACAAAATGAGGGAAATCGTGCACATCCAGGCCGGACAATGCGGAAACCAGATCGGAGCTAAGGTATGTTCTCGTTATTCTTTTGTTTTTATTAGAATTCTGTTCGTTCAACTCGGGGCGTTAGCGGCCGGCATTTTGTGACGTCTTCTCGCAAGTGAAAATGGAATCGGCGTGGTATTTTTTATTATAAGTTATAATAAATCGCTTATTTACTTAATTAAATATAAACGTTTTTATTAACTATTTACTATGTTTAACATTTAATTCGAGGATGGTGGTTTTTTCTTCATATTATATATATTGAAGATTATTCTATATTCAAACGATTTGTCACCTCTTTGGTTATAAACGAAGAAATTTGCTTCGAAAAGCTGCGTCATTTTCAAGAACATTTTTATTGAATAATTTACCTACTTACCACTTTAAGTTGGCGCAGCGCTTAAATCCTAGACATCTCCACGTGTCGTATTCATAATTTCTCAATTTTCTATAGTTTCAAGCAAGTCGTTAAAACTTTCATTCTGTTACTTTATTTTTTATAATTACCGAGTAATTATGTGACTGAAGACTCGTTACAAGAGAAAGGCTACAAGAGAAAACATTTGATCTACATATACAAAGTGAGCTCACTACGCATTGCATGATAAAATTGCTTACACTTAAAAATAGTATGAAACAACTTCACGGGTAAAATATGGTTTCGCGCTATAAAAAAAACCGTTACAGAATAGGGAAGCTTGTTTTGTATTTAAACCTGGTTCAAGGTTGTCCGTCGCGTCCCTTGATAACAACGACCAATCGTAGGCCGTCTTTTGTAACGTATAATATGGTAGGTAACTTTGGGGATCGGCAAATGTGGAAATAAAAAAGGACCAGGTGTCCCTGTAAAAAATACAATTAGGTTGTTTTTGTTAACGCTTTTTGGTTTGGGTTTTTTTTTTCATTTTTAAAATACCTTTATTAATCACTGAGTCATCATTATTGTAAATAAGTCTGTCTCTTTGAATGTTATATAGAATATACGATAAAAAAACATCAGATATTTTTTATTATCTTGATTCAATTAGAATGATTCATTAATGTTACTTGAAGAAAAATATTTTCAGTCTTTTCTGAACCAATGTTGATGAGATGTTATTATAGGGAGTCTAGGCGTATAGGAGTTAGCAGCGATGATACAATTTGATAGAGGTAACCTATAAGGTTGTAAAGACTAAATATGCAAAAGAACAGTTTAAAAAGTTGGACGAAGTCGCGGGCTCCGAATAGGTTCGACTCTGTTTTTTTATTGACTCTGTTGTCTTGATTATAATTTCATTTGCTATGAGGATAGTCTGTGAAAGTATAATATGAAAATAAAGAATAATCTCTACTGGCACGGTTTCAAATGGTTAGGTATGGTTTTTTTATGAATGGTCCACTTTATGTCGTTATACATTATGATTCTAGTATAGGGCTGCATTATGTCCCGATATAATGCGTTTTTAAGTTCTTGAAGTTGATAGTCTAAACTTTATTTCATTGTTTTTTAAGTTCTTGTATATTAAGTTTTTAATTACTTTCCCCATTTCTATAACAAATGTTCCCTGGTCGGCGTATCATGGTTTATCTCTAAATATATAAAAATCCATAGTGTTTGTCCACGATGAACTCTGAAGCTACTCAACCTATCTTCATGAAACGTTGGCATATATGTATAATTTGGTCCAACTTGAGAGATATGATAATATATATTTCGATTAAAAGCCTGCAATATTTTTTAATTACAAATGAAATTATTGTCAATGTTGATTGTGTTGATATTGATTGTAAGTAGTCTCGAACAGATGGCGCTCTAAATTGGTTTGTCTGTTATAGACATCTCATATATGGTGGGACGTTATAATTTTGAATTTCTTTTTCAATAATTAAGCCACAGCAACGCGCGTACTCTACATTTATTTCGACGTTCATAAACATGTTTAGTGCATCATAGGAAGCCGCTGAACGCATTAAATTTGACCCAGTAATTACAAACAGCGTTACGGACGCGGAAAAAGGGAAAGAAGAGTGAAATATATGGGAGAGAGGTCGTCGACCTGCGTTTTCTTCCGCGTAGGTTAAAATAGTTATTCCGCGTGTCTGTTGGGAAACTGAGCTTGGTGATTGAACTTTTTTAAAGAATTCGGGACGGTTTTATACGTGGAAGTGTATGTTCTCGGAACGAGTTATCGTTTCTGATGAATGCATAAGAATGATGTAGGATATTTTTATGATTAAAAATATGATACAACTTTTCAGTGTTAAAAGTCGCGAAATTATTTGCGGTATAGCTTCTTCTTAGTAAACGTATGTTATTGAGATACATTTATGTAAACTAGTGGTCAAAATATATATTTTTTAAGTTTCAATGTTATTTTTTTTTTTCCAACGAGTACTAATATCATTGATTAGTAAATGTAATGAGTGCTTTGTATCGTCGATGATACGAAAAAAATTAGATTTTTTTTTTGTTAGTAAAATTAAGCTCGTCGATAACAACCAACCAAAAAATTATTTGACGGTGTAAACCTATCAAGTATTACTTCTTGAAGGCTGTTAAAAATTTAATAAGAACATTGAATTCATGCGAGTCCTAGTATCAACAGGTTATTAGACGTAGAAGTAGGATAGTGTTCACAGCAGAATCACACCTCCTTTATTTGCAACTAATCTTCTAGTAGATGGATCATTACATACTGCCATTGTCGAGTAGATCATGATATAACAAGTTTCTTGCATTCATTTCAATGAACTAAGAGTTTTTGTTATTCTTCTTCTTACCCTTATCCCACATAAGTAGGGTCGGTACAACATGTTTCTCATGTTATGGTATAAGATTTGGCTTAATTTTTACGATCGGCCGCCTGCCTGACATCAACCCTCCTTGGGATTATTTTGTTGTACCACTGTATGTATGATTACGAATAGTTACGAAGTCTGATGGGCTCTTTTAACATTAAAATTTTTCGTTCCGGTTAAAAACGAAGTTCTTCCAGATTATGGTTTGCATGCTATATTGCCATTTTTTTTTCAGGATTCGTGGTTTCAGATTCTTCACAGTAATAATAATATAATATTAGATATAATAAACCATTATAAAAATACAAAATATGAAAACTATAATAGAAAAATATATGCAAAAAGTTTTTGTTTTATTACAAGGCATAAATCCATGCTCTCTGGTATTATTTCCCATCTACTTGTGCACAATAACCGAACTTCATTACGTAAAACACCACCAATATTACAAAATATATAGCCGAATAACAAGATCACTACATATTATAATACAAAGTCTCCTGCTTCGTCTGTCTGTTTGTTCGCGATAAACTCAAAAACTACTAAACGGATTTTCAAACGGTTTTCACCAGTAGATACAATGAATCATGGGGAAGGTTAAGATATATAATTTCTCAAGGTTCTTCTTTATTATCGGATAACGTCCGCCGGGCGCGCTAGTTATGAATAAAATATAAAATTCACTATATGACATTCCAAGATCTCACCAAAACTCTCATCTTACGAGTTTCCATGTTCATTTTAAAAGTATGCAAGCATTCGTTAGGTGTTTTTGAGTGGAATTTTGTTTAAATGCTTATGATTCTTAAAATTATTGTTTTCGTTGGTTATAAGAATGCAGATGCACAATATATAATACGTTAGAATTTTCTGGAACTCTTAATTTTAAAACATTATAGTTTTTAATTATCTTCATTAGTGAATGTTAGATGTTTAATTATTAATAATTACTTTTATGTTATTATATTTATCAGCAATGGCTGGAGTTCCCCACGCGTTTGCTATTATTATCCTTTTGCTTTCAGTAGAATTTTCTTTAAACGCTTATGATTCTTAAAATTATTGTTTTCGTTGGTTATAAGAATGCAGATGCACAATATATAATACGTTAGAATTTTCGGGAACTCTAATTTTAAAACATTATAAATCGTTTTTAATTATCTTCATTAATGAATGTTAGATTTTTAATTATTAATAATGACTTTTATGTTATTATATTTATCAGCAATGGCTGGAGTTCCCCACGCGTTTGCTATTATTATCCGTTAATTATGAAACTGATTGCACAAAAATATTTTCCATTAAAAAAATTGTTAAAATTTTTCAATAGCATTTACATATACTGACATCTAGATTGTTTTTTTGGCAACCATTTCTTCCAGATTATTAATGCCATTGTCGAGAAGGTAAATGATTACGTGTCTTGTGATCATTCCGATGTTCTGACAAGATGGCGGCCCCTATTGTTAGGATTTTGTTTTAGGGAATTTGTGTGACATCTCAGAATTCATGCTCCCCGTGGTAATCTCGGGAACTACTGGTCCGATTTGAAAAATTCAGTGTTATATAGCTCATTTATCGAGGAAGATATCATTACGCTAAGACCAAGAGCTCTAAGACCGCTACGAGCGGAGCACCAATGAATGTTTTAAAATCGGGGTTTTTTTCCTCTTGAGAGCTTCCGCTGCGTGTTGTTAGCATTTGCTCAAAGTAACTATTCCACGCGGGCAGAGGCTAGTACACAATAAACGAACTACGTTACTTAAAATATGACAAAATGCTGCATGCAATACTGCATGACAGACTAACATCCCACCAAAACTACATAAAATTATACATTACATCTTATATCGTCAATACAAACTTGTCATAGAGTAAAAATAATAAAAATCGGTAATAAAAAATTACTTGGAAAAGAGGATGATTGTATTTTGTTTTTAATTTCCTCATTTATGCGTTTCTTAGAATATGTCGACAACATAATTTAGATATTGTCATGTCGACAATACTTGAAAATTTAGATATAAAACTTTTATCAAGCACTCTGTGTTGAATAATGTTATTGATTTGTTTATAACCATTTGTTCAAACATATCGGTCGATAATGCTAACGATTAGTTGGGCAGGATGTCATACCGCTGACTCATCGGAGAACAATCGATGTTAATTTAGATATTGTCATGTCGACAATACTTGAAAATTTAGATATAAAACTTTTATCAAGCACTCTGTGTTGAATAATGTTATTGATTTGTTTATAACCATTTGTTCAAACATATCGGTCGATAATGCTAACGATTAGTTGGGCAGGATGTAGTCATACCCCTGACTCATCGGAAAACAATCGATGTTACTAATACATTTAAAGCAACTAAGTTATATAAGCGACTCGCCCAACGAATTTGACAAATGAGCTATTGTCCTCGGTTTTTGGATCTTGGTACTGTCTATGTTGCCATCTATTATAGTCTTGTGTTTACTATAAAGTTTGTGTGCCTCATAATCGATATTATCTTATCTACTCTATTATATATCGTATTATCGTTACATATAAAACAAAGTTCTCTGTCAGGTCTGTCTGTTTGCCATATACTCAAAAATTACTGAACTGATTTTCATGCGGTTTTCACCAGTAGATAAGTGATCCATGAGGAAGGTTTAGGTACATAATTCGTTAAGGTTTTATTTATCAGGGCGGATAGCGTCCGCCGTTTCCGCTAGTATCATATATTTTCAATTGAGAACTACTGAACGGTTTTGACGAACCGTTACAGTAATATAGTTTATACCTCGGAATGACAAGCATTTATGAGGATATTGTTTAAATTGAACCAAATATAATGATAAGCATCAAAGTAATTTGGAAAAAATCCTGCCATCAGTGGAAATACATAACAACTTTATCCACACGCGGGACCTAGATTGAATTGATGTATGACCTCAAAACAATTTACCGTGAAACTAAAAACTCGCACGCATTCTCTCCTTATAAGGTTAAGTTACGTAAAGACAAGAAAGTGGGCGGCGGATTTAAATTTTTCGCTGCAATTAATTTGGAACCGGTGACGAATGCTTCTTATTTAAGTTTTATAAACGCCCCCGACGATCGATAACTACGACCTCGTGAATATGTTAATGCGGCAACGACGCGACGCGGGAGTCGCCTTATGTTGTACGCTTTGTCGCCTTGGTGACAATGAGTCATCGAGACTGTTCTTTCGCGCAAACTCTCCTTATTTGTTAAACTAATATTACGTATGCGACTTGGTACACATTATTAGATGCTATTGACCGCGTGAAATACAGTAATGACAATGCTGATCTCAAATTTCTGTTGTTACAGTTCTGGGAGATCATCTCCGACGAGCACGGCATCGACCCCACCGGCGCGTACCATGGCGACTCGGACTTGCAACTGGAGCGCATCAACGTTTATTACAATGAGGCCTCCGGAGGCAAGTACGTGCCCCGCGCCATCCTCGTCGACCTCGAGCCCGGCACCATGGACTCTGTCCGCTCTGGACCTTTCGGACAGATCTTCCGCCCCGACAACTTCGTTTTCGGTCAGTCCGGTGCTGGTAATAACTGGGCCAAGGGACACTACACAGAAGGCGCTGAACTCGTCGATTCCGTCTTGGATGTAGTTCGCAAGGAAGCAGAGTCTTGCGATTGTTTACAAGGATTCCAACTCACACACTCCCTCGGAGGCGGTACCGGCTCCGGTATGGGTACACTTCTCATCTCCAAAATAAGGGAAGAATATCCCGACAGAATCATGAACACATACTCGGTCGTACCATCGCCCAAAGTGTCAGACACTGTGGTAGAACCATACAATGCCACACTTTCAGTCCATCAGTTAGTAGAAAACACAGATGAAACCTACTGTATTGACAATGAAGCACTTTATGACATTTGCTTCCGCACGCTCAAACTATCCACACCTACATACGGCGACTTGAACCATCTCGTGTCGCTGACCATGTCTGGCGTTACCACCTGCCTCAGGTTCCCCGGTCAGTTGAATGCGGATCTCCGCAAGCTGGCTGTGAACATGGTGCCATTCCCTCGTCTGCACTTCTTCATGCCTGGTTTCGCTCCCCTCACATCCCGCGGCAGCCAGCAGTACCGCGCGCTCACCGTCCCCGAGCTCACGCAACAGATGTTCGACGCGAAGAACATGATGGCAGCGTGCGACCCGCGCCACGGCCGCTACCTCACCGTCGCCGCCATCTTCCGTGGTCGCATGTCCATGAAGGAAGTCGACGAGCAGATGCTCAACATCCAGAACAAGAACTCATCATACTTCGTGGAATGGATCCCGAACAACGTGAAGACTGCCGTGTGCGACATCCCACCCCGCGGTCTAAAGATGGCGGCCACCTTCATCGGCAACTCAACCGCCATCCAGGAGCTGTTCAAGCGTATCTCGGAGCAGTTCACCGCTATGTTCAGACGCAAGGCTTTCTTGCATTGGTACACCGGCGAGGGCATGGACGAGATGGAGTTCACGGAGGCGGAGAGCAACATGAACGATCTCGTGTCGGAATACCAACAGTACCAGGAGGCCACCGCCGACGAGGACGCGGAGTTCGATGAGGAGCAGGAGCAGGAGATCGAAGACAACTAAACCCCTCGCCCCTGTATATTCGCAAGCCCTCCCCCGCGACTCTTGTCAGGGAATGTCGCATCCTTTGCTTTTAGTATTTTGAGATGTAACTTTCTACAGTTCTAAACGTGTTCTTAATTGTATGTCTGTTAGGGAGTACGCGTTGATGTTGTGGTAACAAGTTGCGTTTACATTCCCGTTGTTTTTCCTTGTGGAGCGAAGGGCTACTCTCGGGTGTTTATGCGAGTAAACAGCTTCCCTAAGCGACGTGAGCCCTTCCGCCGAACGCCCGCGCGGTGCTTTCAAACACGATCACACAAAGGAAAAGATCTTTTCGTTTGATAAGGCTGAATTTGATTTTATAATATCTAAGTTTTTTAATATTTAACTTTTCGTTTTTAAACCAGTACAACTTCTTTTTTTTTAAGAAACGATTGATTTAATTAGTAACATTCAATTTTTTCTGAGTCTTGATGTTTTGTAATAATTATTATATTCCATCTGGTAATTAAACAAATTACAATGATTTAATTGTTTTATTACACATACATCTTCTTTATCCTCAAATACCTTAACTTTCTTCCGTCCTAATGGGGACTTTAAAGCAAATATCATAAACACCTTGCTATGTTTGCTGCTACAAACAATTTTAGGGTTGAAATATGTATCTATTTCCTGTGCTAAACTCGAGGCGAGATATCAGTTTTTAGACACTAGAGCTCTAGATACCAATATAAAAATCGAGATTACTAACATTTATACATAAAGGTAATATTTGATAGTCTTCCATAATTAACACGCATTTCTGCAAGTTACGTTTGTGGGATCACTTTTTGAGACATTTACAAAACAGACTAAAATCTATAAAATGCTAATTAATTAATTATCTCAGAATTTCTCAAATCTTTTTATGGTATGAAACAGACATGTAGTCAAATAGATATTTATTAGTTATCAGATAGCGATGTTCTTATTTATAACCAAACGAAGACTAGAATCCTCAGGCCAGTCTCCACTACCTCTAAGTAATCTCGTGTACAATTATACCGGCTATTGTGAACTTTCATTTGTCGCTATCCAATCACTTAGCAATTTAAAACTATTACAACGAATCTCGCTATAGAATGAACGGTCATAGAATATACTATGGCTACAATAAGCGACTGCTCGCTCCAAGCATTAATTATAGCGAACGGCCTCAGCACTTAACTGAACAATTGTGGTATTTCAACTAGATTGAAATTTGAGCTTAAAGAGGTTAAGTTTCGGATTAATTTTATATCTCACTTGAAAGGCGTTAATGGGAATTATAGATCACCTATTTTCCAATATTATAAACTTAAACAACGACAGAGTGATAAAACCCTTTCAGGAAAGGTTCAAATAGTATACAGAAGTAAAAATAAAACTAAGTTGTTTTCACTAGCGATAACAGTACTAAAAAATACTATCATTTTGCTTTGGCCTGTGGCTTCGCCCACATTAATGTAGTTAAAAAATTACTATTTCTCAGGACTCTTTCATGATAGTTGACTTTTTTTTTTATATCATAGGTGGCAAACGAACAGGTGAGTCACCTGATGTTAAGTGATCACCACCGTCCATAGACACTCACAACCCCAGAGGGGTCGCAAGTGCGTTACTACCCTTTGGGGGGAAGGGTTAAAGGAGGGAGAGGGAGAGGGGAGGGGAGATGGGCCTCCGGCGCTCTTACTGACCGAACGAAACGCAACAATGCAAGCACTGTTACTTCACGTCGGTTTTCTATGAGATGGTGGTACTACCCCGGACGAGCCGACCCATTCATGCTGAAACCAGTAATAGCTTCAGCGTTGACTGACTAGTTACGGCGTGAAAGCGAGATAAACAAACTCACAGTCGCATTTATAATATTAGTTATTAAGAACCAATGTCTTGTATCAATATTACGTAACGTTATGACTCGCAAGTTCCATATTTGTACGCATAACTACATAACATTAGAGGTACGGACAGGGGACGCCATATTTAAGATGGCAGGACCTGTTCAATATTGTACGACGGAAGCAGTACGGAAAGGTTTTTTACTATTATAAAAGCATCCGTAATTTTAATAATAGATGTGAAAACCAGACTAATGTTAATAATTTCAATTGAAATGTAAATAATTCAGACTATTATTGATTTAAAAGTTGAAAAAAGTACACATTTATTCCATTGTTTAGAGTTTTCACATCTGTCGGTAGTCCATAAGACGGTCTCGACCTTATTTTCTTTCTGCGAACTGACTACACTATTGGCCTGGTAGGGCCTTTACAGCTTCACCAAAATACAACAGTCTTGACCTAATTAGAATAAAAAGAATATACCTTTTTTACAAATTACTGCATCGAAAGAAGCCAAATTAATCTATAATCTGGTGGACGTCGGTATAAGGGCAAGAAAGTAATGCAAGGTTCTGATATTTGATTTATTTCTTTGTTATTTTTTCAAGATATTTGTTTGATTATTGTTTGTTGTATGGATGAGGGGACGTGTTCTTTTTGAACAAACCATCGACAAAAATAAATAGAAAAAAAAACACAAAGTACATTATATGCCGTAGATATTGTCAAGGTATAGGATATTTGCATAAGACTAGGCCGGATGGTGACGCGCTTCCTTGCCTAACGGAAAGTCTGTTAGCATCGCTATGCTACGAGTTGCTAGAAATGTAATCCAGTCTATTATTTAGGGCAGAGAGAGCCCTTTCACTGTAACGCCCTTTCGTTAACAGTTACTTGGGTTTAATTAATTCACATATTTAAATGGAAGCCTATATTACAACTAACGGGCGTTGTGAGACAAGTACTCGCACTTTATTCAATTTAGGCCCTGAGAAGGTCCTTATGAACGTTAAAACTATCACCGGTTCGGACAAACAACCCAGCAGTCATCAAGAAGAACCGACAAGAAACTAGATCTGATTTATCTTTTCATTGTACATATTATTACAAACATAGATGGTTTCGTTTTTGATGTATATACAGAGAGGGGCGTCATTTCCAGTCGTCACAATCGTTCATATATTGATCCACCCTATAATAGCCTTTATATATTAAAACCCGTTTGACATGGTGCTTGAACTCACTATCCGGCAAATCGCTAATGTGCTTTGCGACTTTGTAAAATAAAAGCCTATTTCTATACTAATGTTATAAAGTTGAAGAGTTCGTTTGCTCGAACGCGTTAATCTCAGGAACTACTTACTGGTCCAATTTCAAAAATTATTTCAGTGTCAGATAGCTCATTTATCGAGGAAGGCTATATATCACGCTAAGACCAATGAAGAATGTTTCAAAATCGGGGATAACGTACGTATTATTTACAAATATTTTCACCTTCTATGTGAACGAAGTCGCAAAGTAAAATTAGCGTTAGCCCAAAGTAAATATTCCACGAGGGCGAAGTCGCGGGCAGTAGCTAGTCCATCATATATGTAGAAAACTGTTGAATGGATAGCAAAGAAATTTTACCGGTTCAGTTAACAACTAGGTCGTACACTATTCATTAATTCTGAAATAAATATGTAATTTAAATAATTTACTGTTTGAGGAGAGATATTTAATAAAAATTTCATATTTAATCATCTCATTTACGCAGAAAAACATAAGCTGAAGAGATTATTAATATCAACGGTACCTAGCTTAAAGAATAGTAAGTTTGACTTTTCGTTGAAATGGTGGCCGTATGGTTAAAGCGGCGGAATATTAAAATTTATTACAGTTTTTTCTGTTTTATATTTTACAACAAAGTCCTACAGCACGTTACTGATTTACCAGACAGTTCAAGTATCATGTAAAGCGGGTTTTGGTGTCAAAATAGAGTGGATCGATATGAGAACGATGACGCTGGAAGTGACACCTCTCTCATTCCGATATACACGTATGCATTTGTGAATCATGCTATTTCGATTGTATGGTTCACAAATGTATATATGTATGAATAGCTTAGAATAGTTAGCTAGATCAGACGCGGCTTTTCCAGGTAACAGCCCAAGCCGAGGTGCGCGTGCGCCCTTGTGTATGTTACCTAAAAACTAAATCGGCTGAGTGCCTTAAGCGCTCGCCTTAGTAGTCCGGTGAAGCTGTGAAGACCCTGCCAGGTCAATAGCGTAGTCAGTTCGAGAAAAAAAAAACCTTACACCTCTCTGTGCATCCATCTCTCTTACACTAAAAATGATTGTAACGTGTTATATATTTTGGATATATCTATGTTAAAAATACAAAGCGATCGTTTTCTTGCCGGTTATTTTGGATGACTGGGTTCTTAGGCACTAAATTGAATGAATTATTCTTGATTTTGATATGCTTATTTGTAATAAGTTACACAGTTAACATCGTAAGCAAATCTTAGAAATAATTTCCCTATAAGACTTCAATAGAGCGGGAAAATTAAAAATCACAACGGAATACAATTTTCAGAGTTTTACACACCAACACGTTGGAGCTAAAATGGTAAAACGACTTAAGTACCTATATCTAATGTCCGAAGTGAAGCACCAAATAACAATTGGTTACACATGAGATTGTTTCACGTGTTTTAAACGTTCACCATTTTCAAATCTGTATGATATTTCATAAAAACAGGTCAATAAACCTATTTCATTTCAAAGTCCTCTTCGATCTTTAAGACGCTCTGAACTTAACAATAAGTTCGGATTAGCAGATAATATAGTTACACATGAGATATTCTCACGTGTTTTAAACGTTCACCATTTTCAAATCTGTATGATATTTCATGAAAACAGGTCAATAAACTTATTTTATTTCAAAGTCCTCTTCAATCTTTAAGACGCTCTAAACTTAGCAATAAGTTCGGATTAGCAGATACACTAATCAAAAAAGTCTAAGCAACATGTACTAATTTAAATTTTAGGATGGTTCTTCACGTTATAACGTTGTATTTTATTTTTAAAATAATATCTTTAGGGTTCTATAATGTAAAAATAACAGCTGTTGTCTTTATAAGTTCTTTTAATAACAGAAATGAACAATATTAGAATATACTGTAGAAACTAAGATACATAAGAAACTAAACCTCAAAGTAAATATTCCACGAGGGCGAAGTCGCGGGCAGTAGCTAGTCCATCATATATGTAGAAAACTGTTGAATGGATAGCAAAGAAATTTTACCGGTTCAGTTAACAACTAGGTCGTACACTATTCATTAATTCTGAAATAAATATGTAATTTAAATAATTTACTGTTTGAGGAGAGATATTTAATAAAAATTTCATATTTAATCATCTCATTTACGCAGAAAAACATAAGCTGAAGAGAGTATTAATATCAACGGTACCTAGCTTAAAGAATAGTAAGTTTGACTTTTCGTTAAAATGGTGGCCGAATGGTTAAAGCGGCGGAATATTAAAATTTATTACAGTTTTTTCTGTTTTATATTTTACAACAAAGTCCTACAGCACGTTACTGATTTACCAGACAGTTCAAGTATCATGTAAAGCGGGTTTTGGTGTCAAAATAGAGTGGATCGATATGTGAACGATGATGCTGGAAGTGACACCTCTCTCATTCCGATATACACGTATGCATTTGTGAATCATGCAATTTCGATTGTATGGTTCACAAATGTATATATGTATGAATAGCTTAGAATAGTTAGCTAGATCAGACGCGACTTTTCCAGGTAACAGCCCAAGCCGAGGTGCGCGTGCGCCCTTGTGTATGTTACCTAAAAACTAAATCGGCTGAGTGCCTTAAGCGCTCGCCTTAGTAGTCCGGTGAAGCTGTGAAGACCCTGCCAGGTCAATAGCGTAGTCAGTTCGAAAAAAAAAAAACCTTACACCTCTCTGTGCATCCATCTCTCTTACACTAAAAATGATTGTAACGTATTATATATTTTGGATATATGTATGTTATAAAATACAAAAGCGATCGTTTTCTTGCCGGTTATTTTGGATGACTGGGTTCTTAGGCACTAAATTGAATGAATTATTCTTGATTTTGATATGCTTATTTGTAATAAGTTACACAGTTAACATCGTAAGCAAATCTTAGAAATAATTTCCCTATAAGACTTCAATAGAGCGGGAAAATTAAAAATCACAACGGAATACAATTTTCAGAGTTTTACACACCAACACGTTGGAGCTAAAATGGTAAAACGACTTAAGTACCTATATCTAATGTCCGAAGTGAAGCACCAAATAACAATTGGTTACACATGAGATTGTTTCACGTGTTTTAAACGTTCACCATTTTCAAATCTGTATGATATTTCATAAAAACAGGTCAATAAACCTATTTCATTTCAAAGTCCTCTTCGATCTTTAAGACGCTCTGAACTTAACAATAAGTTCGGATTAGCAGATAATATAGTCAAGAATTTAATATAAAACAAAATTAAGATAATATTATTGGAATCTAACATTAGAATTTATTTATTCTCACGTTATCGCGATTTTATACATATTTTTATATCTTAATTTCTGTTCTGCACAACTCTATGCAGAGCTTTCAAAAAGTTTGGCGAAGACTGTAGGTAACTATAATAGGTACAATAAAACAAATGAAATAAAGAAATATATATTACATTCTATAATTAAGTTCAATTTACAACAATAATAGAGACATGTTATATTATAATATTCTATAACATAAAAATTGCAAATAACCTTTACCAATCCCGACAAAAGATGTAGCGTTCCATAAATATAGTTTTATAAAAATAAACAAAGAATATCATTAAATTTGTCGATACGTTATAACTTTAATCCTATAAAATACAGTACGAAGTCTACAATGTTAATACATTTAGCAACATACGATAATTTCTGCATAAGCAAATGGAAATAAATTTATGTTGAATCGTTACGAATGATTAAAACAAAATTTGAATATAAAATGTATAGATAGATTAACACAATTATTATCTACTCTGTGTACAATTGAGACATTACAACAATTAACTACTTAAAATGGCAAAGAACAAAACGTTCGATAAAAATTTACAAAACGTATAATTAATAGTAGAATAACTAATCTAAATTATCCTTCATACCGAATTGTGACTCTTTAATGTGCTCTAATATCATATCTACCGTATCATCGTTTATTCTCCCCGCTTTATTCAGAATATTCACTAAACCGGACAGAGTGAAAATCGCGTTTACCGTGACGCCATTTGCTTTTAGCACACTAGCGCCACCTTGTTCGCGTTCAAGAACTATTACCGCGTGCGTTACGACCAGTCCTTCGGCGCGAAGAGTCGCAACTGTTTCTAACAGACTCCCGCCAGATGTCACCACGTCCTCCACAACGAGGCACCTCTGGTTTTGTTTATATATGCCCTCTAGCAACTTTTTCGTCGCGTAAAGTTTCGTCTCTTTTCTCTTCATTATCATGGGTGTTCCAGTGTTGACGGACATGACGGATGCTAGAGGTAGCGCGGCGTACGGCACTCCGCAAAGTAAATCATGGTCTATTCCTGATGCGAGTCTTTGTAGCTGCTGTGCAACTGCTTTCTGTAATAATAAATGTTTTTTTATCAGTATATTATGCTTCCTATCTAAGTATATAAAATATGTTTTATCTTTGTTTTCATTGGATGGCATCGCGATAACATTTGCCAGTGTCAACCATCATTCACTGTCCTTTTTTACTATTGTGATTAAATATATGTATATATGCTAGCTTAGCTTAAAATTTTAAAAAATCTAAAAATCTACCGCAGCGCCACCTACCGGGACCAATTGTGAATCTAAACCATTCTCGGATCCACTCGAACACGCACACAAAATTTCATCAAAATCGGTCCAGCGGTTTAGGAGGAGTTCAGTGACATACACACGTACAGAGTACAGAAGAAATCTATATATAGAGATATATCCACATATATATTATATATGAATAAATACATATGTAAGGATTTTTTTTTTCGAACTGACTACGCTATTGACCATGCAAGGTCTTAACAGCTTCACCGGACTACTAAGGCGAGCGCTTAAGGCACTCAGCCGACATATGTGAGGATGTGCAAAGGTATAGTAAGTAAGTTAAATAAATAAATAATGTCTATATAGAAGATAAAAGTTTACACCCTTTTTAAGCACATTATGCGCTCGAAGGAGATAAGACTGAGATAAGGAACAGTTAAAGTTCATATGGGAAAAGAGGGGAAAAAGACACAAATGTTGTGTAATACGCCTTACATATACATTTTATATATGTCTAAAAAAAGGCGAGGCAATCATAAGTACTGTCGACAGAAGTAGTACTTCAAAACAATGGAATTTAAACTGTGTTCTCTTTTATATTTTTAAGTTAATTGTGGTGTGATTATTTAAATTTCATTAAATTTGTAAATTGTAATCATTATCAGTCTCTCTTTCACATCTATCGGCACTATGAATAAGAATTATATACTATTTTATACAGTTTATTAATTATTTCAGTGTTAGATAGCTCACTTATCGAGGAAGGCTATATATTATCACGCTAAGTTCAATAGGAGCGGAGCACCAATGGAGAACGTTTCAAAATCGGAGTTAACGTACGTATTATTACTTAATTTCCACGCGAACGAAGTCGGAGGCAGAACGTAGTTATCTATATAATCGACGTAGGTACGAAAGAAACATTGATATATAACAGCCATAAATCAATTTATACAAATGCTTAAATATATTTGAATAATGTCTCAATTCGAAACAAAACATGTTTGTTTATGTCACAAAAAGGACTGTCCGTTTTAGAATGATTTACTAGAATTATGTAATAAATATGGAAGAGTATTGACCTTGGCCTTAAAAGAATATGACGTCATATTTACTTTATACTGTTATAATAAACTAGTTTGCGCCCGCGATGTCGTCCTTGTGGAAGAGTTACTTTGTGCTAACGCTAACTTCAACTCGCGACTTCGTTTACATAGAAGGTGAAAATATTTGTAAATAATACGTACGGTAACCCCGATTTCGTAAAATTCTTCATTCGTGCTCCGCTTCTAGTGGTCTTAGCGTGATGATATACTTATAGCCTGCCTCGATAAATGAGCTAACACTGAAAGAATTTTTCAAATCGGACCAGTAGCTCCTGAGATTAGCGCGTTTAAAAAAAACTCTTCAGCCTTATAATATTAGTATTATGTTATAATAAACATGCGGTCGTCCGCGACTTCTTCTGCGGTCATATCGTTGTAAATGCGTAATTCTAACTTTTCTTTTTCTCGAACTGGCTATGCTATTGACGCTTAAGGCACTCAGCCGATTTATTTATTTGGGCAAATAGCTCAAGGATGCACAGCCCACTTCGGCTCGGGCTGTTTCCTGATACATGCAATTCGCGACCTATTTGAGCAAACCTAAGCTAAGCTACATATTCATACTTATATGAGTTATTGGAACATATATGTGTACCAAGCATACACACCTCAACAACTCTTATATGTATTTTGTGTCGGATAATTTTTCTAAACTATTTCAGTTCGATAAGGGAAAAAATAAAACCCTTTCAATTTCATATGTAAGCATGTGCCCGTGCACGTGTGTGGAGGTGATATGTGTAATGTTGTTGCAGTGTTGTAAGATTTTGTGTCACTGTATCGCGCGAGCAGCGTGCTCAAGAGCTCCACGCCGAGGGAACGGACTTAGGCTTGAGCTGCTGCCGAGAGGGGCCTAGTCTGGTGTTCGGGAGCGAAATTTACCCCTAGACAATAATCATAACTGTTTTGTGTACACTGAGATAATTCTGAGGATATTTTCCCAACTGACACTTATTGTTATAATATAGCTAATTTAAACAATATCTTTATAAATTATAGTTTATATGATATACTGATATATGAGCTATATTACTATAACTTCTTATAAACATCCGTTGAGTACTTTTTTCGTAACAAACACCTTAATATTTTTTGTCGTTTTTAATATTACTAGTGGGCGCCCAGAGGTCGACATTCGACCATAGTTCATTGATTTTTTAAAGTTTGAATTTCATTAGGGTTCTTTTGTCAAAGGGATTATGTTATAATATCATTGTAGAATGTATAATGAAAAAGGGTAATTGGAACGTAAGAGTAAAATAATACATACAGTCGCGCATAGCAACCTCCTTCACTACCTTTTTTGAAGTCCTTTATTGACAGGTTTTTGGCGGGATCTTAGTCTGTCATGTAGTGGATTTTATTTTTTATTCATAATCTTCTTGTGTTACTTGACTCTATATTGTGTAAAATTGGTGGTGTTTTATGTAATATAGTTTGTTTATTGTGCATAAGTGAAGTGAATAGAAAATAATACCACGGACCATGAATTCTGAGATGCCACAAAAACTCCATGGAAAGTTCTAACAAGGGAGCCACCATCTTGTTAGAATATTGAATTAATTACTCGACAATGGAAATTAACAAACTCTCTGGAACATAGTACGCTACTATTAACAAATAAATTAAGATAAAAAAGATGGATAAAAGAATATATTATAGAAGATTTGGCGTTTCTGCCTTTACATTAATTTGGACATAGAAAAGATTTGGCGCGTATGCCTTTACATTAACTTGGACATAAAACTGACTAAAGAATACATAAGAACTATAGAAGATTTGGCGATTAGGCCTTTAAAGAATACATAAGAACTACCTATATTGACAACTTCAGAATTGGCAGTATGGATTAATTCCTTCGCCTGTCCTATTGGACGAATATTATTACTACTACTACCTTTATTGACAGATGTCAAAATGTCTTTTTTATTTACATGTGTGTATATGTTGTGTAAAATCTATGCAGTAGTGTGAGTAATGCATATTTTAATTAATTTAATGTACTTCTAATGCATTTTATATAAAATAAACTTTCTGCACTTCTCCTCCATATCAACTTTAACTATGCCAAGTTTCACGTTCATCCGTTCGCGCATTTCTCTCAAAAAGGGATACAAAGTTTGGGCTTCACGTATTAATATATATGATTTTTCGTTAATAATAGCTTTTGCTCGCGGCTTCGGTCGTGTTAAGGTTTGGCTTATAACTCTGGTACAGTATTTTTTTAATGAAAGAATCCTATACCCGCTTCTGTTCCCCTAACAACGTGAATCCAAATTTCATGATCGGTTGAGTAGTTAAACTGTCCAAAACCATATATAGACCTAATAAGGCACAGGTCATCAGACTGTTGCTAGCAGAGCTTAAAAAACACCTGATTTGTTACAAAGTTTAAAAAATAAAATAACAAATAGTGTATTGGAAGATCATAAATTTTATGGATAAAGTATTTTTTTTTATTTGTACGAATTTACTTTTACTAAACCATGAAATGTACAATTTATGATGTTAGAAATTAAACAAAATTTGAGATATTGGTCTTAAAAATCAGATGATGGCTTAAGGCCTGATAGCGTAACAAACCAACTCATTCGTATTTAGAATATTAGTTAGACTTAGTTTACACCTGATGGTAAGGTATTCTTAAAGATTGCTTCTGTAACAACCACCATCATGTTGAGAATCTATCGCCAAGCACCTGTTGGTGTATTCTAGTGTGTTTACCATCTTGGATCATATCGCCATATAAAATCAGCTGAAGTTGAGGGCGAACGCTAAAAACTTTTGAATTATTAAACCTAAACTAAACCTAAATTAAAGGTGGTAGAGTCACGCTGAAGATATTACTGGTTTCAGCATGAATGGGTCGGCTCACTCGGGGTAGTACCACCACCTCACAGAAAACCGACGAGAAGTAACATTGCTTCGCTTCTGTTCCCCTAACAACGTGAATCCAAATTTCATGATCGGTTGAGTAGTTAATCCTTAAACTGTCCAAAACCATATATAGACCTAATAAGGCACAGGTCAACAGACTGTTGCCAGCATATGCTTAAAAAACACCTGATTTGTTACAAAACTTTTTAAAAAAAATAACAAATAGTGTATTGGAAGGAATATTTGAGAGCCAGTCTTCCTCTAGTGTGTTTACCTTCTTGGATCATATCGCCATATAAAATCAGCTGAAGTTGTGGGCGAACGCTAAAAGCTTTTGAATTATTAAACTTAAATAAAAGGTGGTAGAGTGACGCTGAAGCTATTACTGGTTTCAACATGAATGGGTCGGCTCACTCGGGGTAGTACCACCACCTCACAGAAAACCGACGAGAAGTAACATTGCTTGCAACGCAGTCCACAGCAACGTGCAAACACAGGCTGGCAACGCACATGCGACTCCTCTGGTGTTGCAAGTGTCTATGGACGGTGGTGATCACTTAACATCAGGTGAGCCACATGTCCGGTTGCCTACTATGACATAAAAAAAAACTTAAAATATCTGTAACAAATTTCCTAATTATTGACAACTGACGGGACCGGTGGACGATAATTATAACGATGGTAATTAAAAAAAAGCCTTGACAAAGTACCTGAACCTTCCTCATGAATCACTTTATCTACTGGTGAAAACCGCATGAAAATATTCTCAGTAGTTTTTGAGTTTGTCGCGAACAGACGTTGCAGAGGACTTTGATTTATAAGATGTAGTGATATTGCAATTAATTTACAAAAAATACCAGCTATTTTGGGAATATATTCATGTGGTGCAGTTATTCAACTTTTTTTTTAAATATATTATAGGAGGCAAACGAACAGACGGGTCACCCGATGATAAGTGATCACCGCCGCCCATAGACACTAGCAACACCAGGGGAGTCAAAGTAAAGTTTCGTCAACATTCGTTCAGTAGTTTTTGTGTAAAAGAGTTACAAACATTCATATCCGTACAAATTTTCTCATTTATCATATTAATTGAACTTCCCTATGTCAATATTATTCTATCTTCAATTCTATTATATTGACATAAATATCGATAATCTTGTAGAAATAATCGTTACAATCCTATTCGTAATGCAAACGTTTGTAACATTCATTTTACTCGCTACAACGCTAGTTTATACATACTAGTGTGCGCCCAGTGGTCGACATTCAACCATAGTTGATTGTACTATTATACTATTAAAGTTTGTACTTTATTGGGGTTCTTTTGTCAATCTATATATATAAAAGAAAGTCGTGTTAGTTACACTATTTATAACTCAAGAACGGCTGTACGGATTTGGCTGAACATTGGTGAGGAGGTAGCTTAGGGCCAGGAGACGGACATAGGATAAGAAGACATGTGAAGAAACTGCAGCTGACAAGAAACATGAGAGTTGCATTGCTTAATGATACATCTGCTGAAGATTTTTCTGAGCAATTGCTGACTATCGGTAATGGTCAAGTACCTGTCGACGAATCGAGCGGATATCATTTACAAATATTTTCTGTAACTTTGTCTCATCAAAAGACGAACTTATCA
>MU159415.1:33308-49818 GCA_015888305.1 Antheraea pernyi | reverse complement strand
TTTTTTTTTTTTTTTATATTATAGGAGGCAAACGAACAGACGGGTCACCCGATGATAAGTGATCACCGCCGTCCATAGACACTAGCAACACCAGGGGAGTCACAAGTGCGTTGCCGGCCTTTTATAGAAGTATACGCTCGTTTCTTAAAGGTTTACATTTTATAATTGTTTGGAAATACCGCCGCTGGGAGTCGATTCCACAAGGTCAAAGTACGAGGCAGAAACGACCTTTAAAACCTCACCGTGGAAGACCTCCACTCATCCAGGTGGTGTGGGTGAAATTTTAAAATAACTTAAATATGTGTGGACTTTGAGATTCTTAAATACGGTTGTTATTAACCAACATTATAATAAACACAATTATTTCGGCAGAAAAATGTTTACCACATAACAACATAAATTATAATCTCGTGGTATTTTTATCTCAGAATTGACCATAAAATCTTGATCCATATCAGCGAACGCGAATACATGGAAAAGTTTATCAACTCGTTTACCGTGAACTTTATTAAATACGATTCAATAATTCATTTGTAAATTATCTCATAGGTAAACACAAAAATATTTTTAAAATGCCTTCATCGATGCCACCTTTCGCTGTCCTGATATAAGCATTTCACTGCAATGCCGAAACCGGGATAAAATATTGTTTCCAAGGTAATTAAAGTGGTATACTTTATTCTGCCTTTCACACGCACTTTTATAATGCATTGTTTTTTTTATATCATAGAAGGCAAACGAACAGGTGGGTGATCTGATGTTAAGTAATCACCGATTTCCATAGACACTAGCAACACCAGGGGAGTTGAAAGTGCATTGCCAGCCTGTGTTGGGAAGGGGAGAAGGGGAGGGTAGATGTCCGGCTCTCTCGAAACGCAACAATGCAAGCACTGTTACTTGACGTCGGTGTTTCTGTGTGACGGGTGGTAGTACTCCGGGCGAGCTGACCCATTCATGCTGAAACTAGTAATAGCTACAGCGTGGCTCTACCACCTTGAAAAATCCTTTCTAAGGATTATCTGTAGGAGATCGCTCTAAGCGAAAGGACCTTTTAACTGTACACATATATTGTAAATTGCTGTTTAATTTTGTATATTTTAACGTGTGCAATAAAGAGGTTATTATTATTCGGCACTTATTCGATTTAAAAAGAAATTCACGCGACCCGACTTTAGCGTAAACACTATGTGTGCGAGAGAATCCCAATCACGAAAACCGAACTGCTGTTGAGCCCTTCATTAAACACAATTCGGAATCGTGACCAAATCTAGTTAAACTGTGCATTCCAACCAACAAACTAGCAAATCACACAGCACACTCCATTAAATAAACAACAAACCTGCAAAACACAGAGCACAGTCCAATAAGTACAATTATACCCAAACTCTAAAGTATATCAAAAGTTATTGTAATTTTAATGAGGACGCGAATCAAGTACGAGAGAAAAGTAGATAAGTAAATGGACTTAATGCATTCAGACGACTTTATTAATCACTGTTTTTTACATAAGGTTTCTCGTGCACGAAGTCGCGGGCACAACTAGTAGGACATAATTTTTAAGTAGTCCGGTGAAGCTGTTAAGGCCTTGCTAGGCCAATAGCGTTGTCAGCTCGAGAAAAAATTAACAACGTGATTTATAAAAGCTTTTGCTTAAATTATCCCATACGAAATATATATAAAAGTTATTGAGTTATGTATGTTTGGTACACATGTATGTTTCAACAACTCATGTATGTATGAATAGTTAGCTTAGCTTAGGTTATTGGGGCGTTGACCCGGACACCGCGCAGCACACTCTGTCTGAGTGTGGTGCGTGGGAGGAGCAACGTCGCACTCTGGCTGCGGCGGTAGGGCAAGATCTCTCACTGCCGAGCGTGGTTGTGGCATGGGGAAATCCCTTATGGATACGCCACCCCCCCGGGGGAGAGGGTGGGTTATGTCCGACTCGCACAGACTAAAACCCCACGGTGTACCGACAGACCGTTTTGTGGGGGCGGCAAGGGATCGAACAAGCTAATCAACCTTGTAGAGCCGCCCCCACGGTCCGCCCAGCGGAAGGTGACCGCTGGGCTCCTACCTATAGAGGGACAGACCGGGTACACACCAGCTGCCCCCCCTCGTCCGCCGAACCCGTGCAATGAGGAGATGGGCCCCCCGGCCCATCCCCTCAGATCCGGCTACGGTGGCAGGAGGAGTTGGGCGAAGCGCCTTCTCCTCCTGCCTGTCCATATAAAGATAAATCTAACCTAACCTAATTGCACTTCATTACTATCATATATGTAGCTGCGGTGGCGTTAATACATAAGTAACGGGTTATCCTTAGCTCTAAACTATACAATATATAATGCTATTGTCATTTAACTTTTATAAGATAATATTGTGTATATTTCATTGTCTTTGCTTAAGTAAACTCTGAAGCGTTTTACTTACCATATGTCTGGAGGCTAATTCGAAGAAACCGTACAAAACTACAGCGTAGTGCGACACCAGGTAGAGGTTGCACCACGTCGGTAACTGAACGTCGTACTTTTCTCTATTTTCCACCTGGAGAAAGATATTTTCATGATAAGCAGGAAATATAATGCGTGAAACGTTTTATGCGTGCAATCCTAAAACCTACATTTCATTGGCAGTTCCCGTATTCAAAGCTCGGAAAATATCAAAGAACTAGTTTTTGCTCACGGTTTTCTAGATGAGTTTACCCTACGTTCTTCTCTATATCCCTGACGATGTGTATGCCCAAATTCAAGATGGCCGGCTGAGTAGTTACGACGTGAATGCGTAACAGACAAACACAATTTCGCTTATATAATATTTGCTAGGATATTGTGAAGCTCGCGTGTCTTGTAATTACTAAGTTAGGGTATAAATAAAATCTTGTGAGCGAATCAGAACGCGTGAGAAATATCCTTGCAGTAAGAACATATGTTGCCTGCTTCGGTTGTCTGTGGTATATACCTCTGTAGTATAGATAATTGGTTGGCTTCTCTCTAAAATATATTTATCCAACATATATCCAACGATATTTAGAAATGCGTATTATTTGAAACGCGAATATTTGCTACGCAAAGTAATTTGGAGTCGATGATATACCGATAATCACCACCGTTATGCGATCCCATAAACAGTAAAATTGTAAATGTCAGTTAAAAAATAGTTTTTAAAGGAATAATAGTGTTAGGTTTTATAAAGAATTCCCAAAGCACATTACCGATTTGCCGGATAGTAAGTTCAAGCACCAAGTCAATCGGTTTTTAATGTCTAAAGGCTATTATTATAGGGTGGATCAATATGTGAACGATGGTGACGCACCACGTGCAGGTGAGGTTGGCTTGGGTGTCTCAAGTCTTAGATGTTATTCGGCACCCCTTACACCCTATTATTTATGTCTGTCCGTCTGTTTGTATGAATACGCATCACTGCAAAAGCACTGGGTTCACAATAAAACATATCTTTAGGAATAACTTAGTCCTTGTTTCAATAAAATTGGTACACTCTATCGTAAGTTATTGTAATTTGACTGACGACTCGAGTTAAGTACGAAAGACGAGTAGTAATATTTAACTAATTTGGTTGAACGCGCCAATCTCGGGAACTACTAGTACAAATTGAATAATTCATTCAGTGTTAGGTAACTCATTTATCGAGGAAAGCTATTGGCTGTATATCATAACGCCAAGACCAGTGGGAGCGGAGCACCAAGTAAGAATGTTTTAAAATCGTCTTTTTTTCTTTTGAGAGCTTCCGCTGCTTTTTTTTTTTGAACTGACTACGCTATTGACCAAGCAAGGTCTTAACAGCATCACCGGACTGACTACTAAGCCGAGCGCTTAAGGCACTCAGCCGATTTTATTTTGACAACTAACTCAAGGGCGCACGACACACCTCGGCATGGGCTGTTGCCTGATACATGCAATTCGCGACCTATCTGAGCTAACCTAAGCTTCCGCTGCGTATTAGTGTTAGTATTTCACGCGGACGAAGTCGCGGGCGGAAGCTAGTATGTATATAAAAATCGAGCGCCATGATGTTTGTCCACGATGAACTCCGAGACTACTAAACAGATCTTCATGAAAGTTGGTATTTATGTATAATTTGGTCCAACTTGACCGATACGATAGTTTATATTTCGATTAATGGCCTCAATATTTTAAAATTATAAATTAAATGATTGTCAATGTTGATTATTGTTATTAATAAATTACATACATATAACACAACTCATATACATACACTCCCGCTAGTACCTCAAAAAATAAGAAAATGTCTCACCATAATTTGAGGATGTGACACGATCACTCTCAGGTCAAAGTAGATTGGGGTACGTCTACCGACTTTCGCTTCAATGTCCCCCAACCTAACGGCTCCAGCGTCGAAAAGCTGTACCGCGAGGCTCTCCAGGTTGTCTGACATCTGAAATTTCGAATTAAAAAAAAAATTTTTTTCTTCTTAACAGCCAATTTTCCACTTTACTGCTATTGCCGAGTAGGTAATAATTTTACAAGTGTTTTACGATAATTTTAATATCCTAACAAGATGGTGGCCCCCTTGTTAGAACTATCCAGGGCGTTTTTGTAGCATCTCAGTATTATTTTATTTTATTTTCCATTCACTTATGCACAACAACCGAACTATATTATGTAAAATACCACCAATATTACAAAATATAGAGTTAATTAACACAAGATTATGAATAAATTAGTTAGCGTTAGTTTATTGAAATTATCGCCACAAACTTGTAATATATTACCTATTCGACTATGGGAGTAATAATCATCTAGAAGATTGGATGCAAAAAACAAAGTAAATGAAAAAGTTACTAAAATCTTTTGTCCAGTAGACCTTTGTTTAACTTTGAAACACTTATGCTACTTTTAATATATTTGTATGTAAAATATTCTCGAAATAACTCAAAACGTATACAAAATTAAAATC
The DNA here is from genome assembly GCA_015888305.1 of Antheraea pernyi. Lineage (NCBI taxonomy): Eukaryota > Metazoa > Arthropoda > Insecta > Lepidoptera > Saturniidae > Antheraea > Antheraea pernyi. The sequence continues at coordinate 44,883 of MU159415.1, read as the reverse complement.
AGAATTTTACTTAACTAATTGCCGCGAAAAAGTTTGGACGCCATTTTGTAGTTCTGTTTTGGTCAGTGTTACCAACTGTATCAGAATACTTGTAATATCTCAGTTTTTATATTCTAAATAAGTAATTCAGTAAACATACATAATTAAGATTTAAATCGATTCAATCATGGTTCTATAGTAAGGCTTAATTCAATAATGAAGCCTTTAATTTAAATGTGTTGTTGGCATTTAAACTTTTTTATATCTTTGTTTTCGAACATTACAATTTCAAATATCCGACTTTCTGAGTTCTATGTATGGATTATTTGAGTTTTATATTCAAGTATAATCAACTATTTCATCATAAAAGCGGGTGTTTATCTGTTTATTACGGTATTCAATTAATTACTTGGAAACGTCGCGTCATCGATAATATTGTAAACTTGAATTAATGTATTTAACTAGCTGATATCTCGATTCCAGCTTTAAGGATTGTTTCGTGTAAGGAATAATTTTATATCATAGTTTTATTAAAGTGAAGTTTTTTTTGGAACTGACTACGCTATTGACCTAGCAAGGTCTTAACAGCTTCATCGGACTACTAAGGCGAGCATTTAAGGCACTCAGCCGATTTTATTTGACAACTCGTTCAAGGATGCACAGCACACGTCGGCCTGGACTGTTGCCTGATACATGCAATTCGCAACCTATCTGAGCTAACCTAAGCTACTTATTCATACATATATGAGTTGTTGAAACATATATGTGTACAAAGCATATATACCTCAACAGCTCTTATATATATTTTGTATCGGATAATTTTCTAAACTATTTCAGTTTGATAAGGGAAAAAATAAAACCCTTCCACTTGCATGTGTAAGCGTGTATGCGTGCACGCGTGTGGAGGTGATTCATGTAATGTTGGCGCAGTGATGTAAGATTTTTTGTCACTGTATAGCGCGAGCAGCGCACTCAAGGGCTCCACGCCGAGGGAACAGACCTAGGCTTAAGCCGCTGCCGAGGGGGGCCTAATCTCGTGCATGTAAAATAAAATCCTTTTGACACATAGGTACTAAATACGAGATTATGTTTATTAGGATGTCCATTATTTACCAAATTGGCTTTTTGACTTGGCTATCGTTCAAATCATTAGTTTATCGTCTAAAAACATTTAAGAGAAAAAAAGACAATGCCATTTAACCGCGCCTAAATGACGATACTTTTCCCATTCATTTAGCATGTTTTTTTTATTTCTTACAAATAATTTTTTTGTTGCTTGTTTTATTGTATAACTTACCATTAATTTTCTATTTACTATGATCCCTTGGGATCGAGAAATTTTAATGTGGGCGTAAAAATGTATATTTTGTATGGTGTATATTTACATGACAAAATTTATTTTTAACGTTTTTTCTAAAAAAAAATTTTTTCCCTAAATGTAATGGAGTATCAAATAATTATCAATTCTAGGTTGGGATTAAGTAGTTACTGCAGCCTCTGGTCTCCTTCATTAGTTTCCTTATATAACAGTAGTATTTCTGGCTCGGACCATGGCATGAGCCTCATGGGTATAGGAGGAAAAGTAATGGCGAGATTGTGAATTGCAATCTACAGCAGACAAGAGCTGGATAGACGTGGCAAAAAATTGCGACGCTTGGTATTCTCTAGAGGAGGTCACCAATTAAATAGTGATCCACAAAAGATGATTTTAAGTTTATTAAATTTTATGTTAATAGATACAGCTCACTTAAATGGAATAAAGAGCCTTTTTATGTTTATTTTTGGCTATGTACAAGTAAATTTAAAGAGACTGCGATTTTTAGGAGAATCATAATAGATTTCTGAGGAATTAGAATGAATACCACGTGTGTTATTGTATACTATTAACCACATTATTAGGACCTTGACAGCAATGCGATCATTGCTGATTAGAAACAAAAATAGGTGAGAGAGTGTTACTTCCGCATAGGTTATAGTGTTATAGTGTTACTTTCATAGGTACCATTTAAATAATTTGTAAATTTTATTTTTATCATTTTTAGAACACTTTATAGTCCAATAACTAAAACTGAAAAGTAAATTTTCAAAAAAAAGTATTAACCGACTTCAATATAAATCAAAAACCCATAAGGCACTAAAAAGCGGAAAATAAATAGTTTATCAAAAATAAAACATATGAATATGTGTGCTACACCTAGAGATGTACTGGAAGTCGGTACCAACCAAAATTTTTGTATTACAGAACAAAAAAAAAAAAAAAAAAAAAAAAAAAAATACAGACGAATTGATAACCTCCTCCTTTTTTTGAAGTCGGTTAAAAAGAATATTCAGTTTTTATTGATTGAGTGCTCGCGACTCTGTCCGCGTGAAACCTAATGTAAAAACAGTTACTAACAAAATAATTTGAATGTATGAAGTCCGTTTACTTATCTAATTTTCTCTCGTACTCAAGTCGCATCGTCATTAAAATCACGATAACTTTACATAGAATAAACCGATTTTAATGAAACGAACACTAAACGTTACTCGAAGATATGCTTTATGATTTTCGATGAATGAGTTTTTATCGTGAACGCATTATTTTAGTAGTGATGCGTGTTCAAACAAACAGGCAGACATACAGACAGACAGGCATTTCTAAAAGTAATTTAAATGAATGTATTACTTATTCCATGACATATTTTTTTTTTCTGAAAAATATAACAAGTACAGACACGTTAGATTTTTTTTTTTTCGAACTGACTACGCTATTGACCTAGCAAGGTCTTAACAGCTTCACCGGATTACTAAGGTGAGCATGTTAGATTTACATTTTTATTATATGTATAGATAAGAAAAATCACTAGCCATTGAACTCGCGAACATTATCCTTACTCAATTACTTTTTCTGTTATGTTAATCCTACTAATATTATAAAATACGAATGTCAATGTGTCTGTTACGCTGTAACTACTTAACCGAACATTGTGAAATTTTGCATACATATTGTCTATGGTAAAACAGAGGACATAAATATACTATTTATCCAGAAAAAATGCTGTTCCCAAATGATAGATTAAATCAACAATGGTACGAGTGAACTATATGTCGAAGGGGTAAAATATTTATGTCTTTATCAAGTTTCGTGTAAGTTCATTGCACATAATATTATAACACGTTCGTATTCATAACATTGGTCTATCATTTAGATAACAAAAGCAATTAATTACACACGTATACAAGTTTTTTTTATAAATATTATTTATCATTATAGATTGCAATTCGATTTATATAGACAAAACAATTATGTCTTTCGATAATGAATAATTGTATACATTAATACAACCATTAGCAGGTTTTTACCCATAGTAAAATTTGTGATTTTGGTCCCGAAATAGTGACAGATAATAAAATGACATTAAATATTAATTATAATAAATTGACGTATTAATAACGCCAACGCAACTGAAGTTGCTCTAATGCCACTTGCACAAGGAATTTTATATGTGTTCGCAATACTAATCAACATAGAGGACTTTTTTTTACTGATTACGCTATTGACCCAGCGAGGTCTTAACAGCTTCACCGGACTACCATAGAGGATTAGGTTAACTAACGTGCTAACTAACGGTTAACGTGATTCTGTCGGGTTTGCTCTGACTAGTTCGTAGCTGCGGTAGTTTTAAGTACTATAATATTACATACCATTTTATGTCGCTAATTCGGGTCCAAAGACACAAATTTTAGTAATATTATCACGAATAGTGCTGCGTGGTAATTTAATAATTCTTTATTGGCATTCTTCACTGATAGTTAAAGTTTTTGCCTTGCACATCTAAAGTGCTCTCTAAAAAAACTTCTCGCACTTTCACAATTTTATTCACGCCTAATGTACGTGGCTTGGGATTATCATGAAGCAGCAACAAAAAAGACCCGCCTCATGACAGGTTATTTGATTTCTAACTACTTCATCAACCTTTCAAATTCTTGACAGTAAATATATATATATTGTCGTGTGGCATTCACATATATTATAATGGCCAATATCGTCGGTAAGGCATTAATTAAATCGTTACACAAGATTAACATGACAAATTTGTAATTATGTTGATCACCTTTTGGTTAGGACACTTAGATCTAAATATTTTTGAATTGAAAACTTCATTAGGCGCGATGAGCGGTATTTTTTCCCTAGAGATAAATTTATAATTGCGCGTCATGACATGCTTATAACCGTGATGCATAGTACAAGAGCATATGTACATCTAATTGATATTTGGTATTGAGATCGTGCAGCCCATCATATGTTTGTTGATTTAATAAATTGTATAAAAAAAGTATATAATTATTATTCGGCGAGCCAATAGATGTGAAAGAGAGGCTAATGATAATAATAATTTTCTTCCTCCCCTAACCATTCCCCCAAAGGCTGACAACGCAGTTGCGACTCCTCTGGTGATGTTAGTGTCCATGGACGGTGGTGATCAATTAACATTAAAATTTAAAAGACAATACAGTTTAAATTCCATTGTGTTGAGTTTTCACTTCTGTGGACAGTTCTTATGACTGCCTCGATTTTTTTTATTGATTATTCGTTTTTTTTTTTTCGAACTGACTACGCTATTCACCAAGCAAGGTCTTAACAGCTTCACCGGACTACTAAGGCGAGCGCTTAAGGCACTCAGCCGATTTTATTTTGATAACTAGCTCAAGGGTGCGCGGCACACCTCGGCTTTGGCTGTTGCCTGATACATGCAATTCGCGACCTATGTAAGCTAACCTAAGCTAAGCTAACTATTCATACATATATGAGTTGTTGAAACATATATGTGTACCAAGCATACATACCTCAACAACCCTTATATATATTTCGTATCGGATAATATTCTAAACTATTTCAGTTTCATAAGGGAAAAAAATAAAACCCTTCCACTTGCATGTGTAAGCGTGTATGCGTGCACGTGTGTGGAGGTGATATGTGTAATGTTGTCGCAGTGATGTAAGATTTTGTGTCACTGTATCGCGCGAGCAGCGTACTCAAGGGCTCCACGCCGAGGGAACGGACCTAGGCTTGAGCTGCTGCCGAGGGGGGCCTAGTCTGGTGTGCGGGAGCGAAATTTACATCCAGACCACGGCGGCGTGATCTGTGGTTACGCGGGCGTGGGCGTGAGCACGCTCTGTTTGGAGATACAGGCTGGTACTGATCGTTCACTGCCGTTATTTCATCGGGAGGGTCGGTAAAAATATGTCGCGGACGTCTTTTACAACGCGCAGCGTTTGGTACGGATTCGTATTTTGCGGCGGATACCACTAACGGACTGGGATGATTCGCGGCTTTTTCAAAATAACTAATCGTGAGTGATTTTACGTACGCCCAGATAGAAGGCTTCTCTAGGTTCCTATGTAAATCAACTCTCCGGATGTACCACGGGGCACCGGTCACTTTACAGTATCTAACAGGCTAATCGGGCGATAGCTATCGGTTGATTATTCGCTGTTGGCCTGACGAGCCTTTGTAACTTGACCGTGCTTTTAAAGTGAGCGTTTAAAGCATTCAGCCGTTTGGCAACAAGCTCAAGGGTACCAAAGTGGCCGTACCTTGACTCGAGCAGATGTCTTGAATGCAATATCGCGAATCGATCTGAACTAAATTATTCATAGATGGTTGCACTAGTGAGACACACGTGTACCAACATATTTGCTTCACAAGCGTATATACATATCGTCACTGCTAGGTTAGTCTATTTGGCTTATTTCCATAGCCTTTATTCTAATGGTATCTTGCTGTGGGGGACGGCTGCTGAGGTAGACACCATATTTTTATTACAAAAGCGGGTAATTCAACCAATATATGATATGGGACCTCGTGAATCATTAAAAACAAAGATCTAGGAATTCGATATCCTAACCCTGCCCTCCCAATACATTTTTGATAATTTAATGTATGTCTGTAAAAACTTTGAAAACCTGCATTTTGTAAAGGACCGGCATGATCTAAATACTAGAAACTGTGACAAACTGGTCGTCCCATGTTTCAGACTTAGCAAAACCAGTAATAGTTTCTTAGGTAATAGTGTTAGGTTTTACAATAAAGTCCCAAAACATATTACCGATTTGCCGGACTGTCAATTTAAGCGCCATGTCAAGCCGGTTTTAGTGTCGAAAGACTATTAGAGTGGATCAATATATGAACGATGGTGATGTCTGGAATTGACTCCTCTCTGTGCATCCACTAAAAACGGTACTGTAACGTATAATGTATTCGACATATATATATGTTAAAAAGAGTTACCCGATTGAGTTTCTTGCCGGTTGTCCTCGATGACTGGGTTGTTTTCCGAACCGGTGGTAGTTTTGACGTTCATAAGCGCCTTATCAAGGCCTAAACAGAATAAAGTATTTTTTGATTTGATTTGTTATATTTCGAATTTGATTTGAACACGTGCCTCTCGTTTATTGTTATTATATAATTCGTGAAGTACTCAACAACTCAGTTTCCACCATTTTTTACGTTGTCAATGTCTTTTAAAATAGGTAATATACTTTTAGGTAATTTTTTTAGGTAATATAATAGGTAATAAATAGGTTCCAAAAATCCAAAATCCGTTACTAGTTTATTCATATCACGAACATATAACGACAGTTTTGCTCCCACCGTCGTTTCCAATTCATGTTATTCAACTTTTGTTGACTAGATCAAGATATATATTGCAGAATTAATTGAAGCAATCATGTATTATACATTTTTTTGTAATATTAGGAATCTATACGTTTGATATACGTATATTGATAGTCTAATGTTTAAGAAACAGTTATTGCTTGGATTTTTTTTTACAAAAATAACATGAAAATAATCTCGCATCCAATAAAAATATCAGATACATGACAATAAAAGAGTAGATAAATAAGAATAGCTTTATAAAAAATTGGCAATCATAAGGACTAGTGACATAAATGAAAACTCAAAACAATGAAATAACTGTGTTCTCTTTTGAATTTTTAAATCAATTATTGAATGAATTATTTCAAAACTTGTAAATTGAAATTATTATCATTAGACTGGTTTTCAAATCTATTGACGCTCCGAAAACAATTATATCCAGTTTATTAATTAATCAAACATATGATGGGCTGTAGAAACTCAATACAAGAAATCAATATTAGATATACACAGGACCCTAAATATGACGCAAGCCGTGTAAGCGTAATACGGCCGGTCATGATTACTAGCATGTCATGACTTAAAATTATAAGGTTATCTCCTGCCAAAAATACCGATCAGCGTGCCTAAAGATGTTTTCACTTCAAAAACAAATTTATATAAATCTAAGACTCTGTAGACTATCATATTTCAGCTTTGGGATGTAAGGGGTGTCGAATAACATCTAAGACTTGAGACACTCAAGCCAACCTCACCTGCACGTGGTGCACCCTGCTCAATAACGAACGAGGCAATGGCGATAGAGGGATGGTAGGATTCTACAGCCTGACTGGGTCGCAACCACCATGTATATGGCGAAAAAGCCCGTCATAATGACTCGCTTCTGCGGGTCGCGTTTCGGGATCAACCTCTGCATATCCAGCATGACTGCGACGACCGGCGATGGAGAAGCTGTAACTCGGTGGTCGCCATTGTTTTTGGATTGTACTGTGCTTACCATCAGGCACAGTGCAGTCATTTTGCCGTGCTACAATAAAAAAAAAGCTTAAAGTAGTTAGCTCGGCAAATTATCCTATAGGAAAATACCTATCTAGAATAACAAGTTGAATAATTTACGTTATATTTGGCTTAGATATCTATCTCTATCATTATAGGTGTTATTGATGTTAGTGCGGTTGTTTTTATATGTAATATAAGCGGTTGTCCTTGTCAACTTTTTATAGTGTAACCGAAATTGCAGAAAATAATTCCTTGTTAATTTAATAACTTAAGTCAAAATGATGAAAGATCTTATTAACTTACTAAGATTCGGGTTTTCTAGACGAATTGATGTTTTCTTTCAATTTTTAGCAACCAATTTTCTAGATTATTACTGCCATTGTCGAGTAAGTAATAAAATGGTGTCTTGTGGTAATTTCAATATTCTAATAAGATGGTGGCTCCCTTGTTAGAACTTTCCAGGGAGTTTTTGTAGTATATCAGAATCCATACTCCGTGGTAATATTTTCCATCCTCATCAGTTGTGCATAATAACCAAACTATATTACGTAAAATGCCACCAATATTTCAAAATATAGCGTCAAATAACACAAGATTATGAATAAAATAAAAAAAGCCACTACATAACAAATCAAGATCCCGTCTAAAAGTAGAGTCGATGTTAAAAAGAAATTATTTACACTCACCGCTTTCAGAAAATTTTAAAACATAAACTTACTTTTAAAAACTTTTACGATCGTTTATGACCTCTTTGTTACAACATCTCACGAAACTGTTACACGAGTTTAATAATAACTAGAAACTTTTAAGAATAACAATAAAACAATTCCGTGGATATTTTTTAAATCTTGCAATACTGTTATTTTTGAAATTTTTTAGTTTTTTCGGTTGTCATTAGTCATCGACAATACACTTCCACAGATATTTGAATATCGAACTGATTCAAAATGGCCGTCGCGTCGTCTGAGATTTTTTTGTTACTGAATAATATATATTTTATAAAACACATGTGTCGTCGACACAATAAGAGTTAAGAGTGGTAAACAAGTTGTTCTTCGACAACGTATAAATATAAAAGTGCTGCTTGTTATTTAGATAAGGAAATGATTCATTTGAATCGAGATGAATAAACTTGATTTGAGAGCAAACATTAATCTATATAGAGTGTAGTCATTCGGGAAATATTTGCATCGGCTTATATTTACAATTACATATAATAAATCATATAGATCATATTTGATGTAAACGTTTAAAAACATTAACTTTATCAATCAACTAGCCGACCCGTGTCCACTTCGTTGGGCGGTAATAGGCATTATCAAGCTACAACTTTTCTCTAGAACTCAATCATATATCTATACTTATATTATAAAGAGGTAGAGTTTGTGAAGTTGTAAGGGGTAATCTCAGGACCTACTGGTCCGATTTGCAAAATTCTTTCAGTGTTATATAGCTCATTTATCAGGGAAGGTTATAGGCTATATATCACACACATAATACAACAACATATAAGACACATAGGAGCGGAGCAGCAATGAAGAATGTTGCAAAATCGGGGTATTTTTCCTTTTCAGAGCTTCCGCTGCGTCTTAGCGCAAAATGACCATTCCATGCGTACGAAGTCACGGGCAGAAGCTATTAACTAATTATATTATTTATAATCTATACTAATATTATAAAGAAGTAGAGTTTATTAATTATTAAGGGTAATATCTGGGGAGTCGGAGAAATCAAAATCGGTTTAGTAGGTCCTTTTTTTTATCGTGGGGAAATCCCTTATGGATACACCACCCTCTCGGGGGAGAGGGTGGGTTATGTCCGACTCGTACGGACTAAAACCCGACGGTGTACGTCTTCCGCTATAGTTGGGGCGGCACGAGATCTCTATAGACTTCATCGTGCCGCCCCAGCGGTTGGCCCAGCATCAAAAGCGCCGCCGCCGGACCCCGTCTTGTTGGGAGACAGCCGTGTACACACCGGCCATCTCCTCCGTTCGCCGGAACTGTGCAATGGGAAGGTGGGCCCCCGACCCATCTTTCCTGGTCCGGTTACAGGGGAAGGAGGCGGTCAAACTGAGGGTCTTGCTCACGGACCCTCTCCGCCACCTCCTTCTGTGAGACGACTTCCTCGCAGAAGGAGGCCATTGCATTCCAGTTATCCTCACTACCGAGCATAGCCACAACCACGCTCGGCTGTGAGAGATCCCACGCAGAGTGTGCTGCGCGCTGTCCGGGTCAACGCCGCACTTATGGCATACGGCAGTCGGCTCCCTGCGTGCTATCCGGTACAGGTACCAACCGAAGCAACCGTGTCCGGTCAGGACCTGTACCAGACGGAACGTCAGGGAGCCCCATACTCTATTTTACCGATCCGGCAGGACCGAGGAGGACGGACGGCATCGATCGTGTATCTCCACTGAGATTACCCCTTACAACGCCACAACGTCACAAACTCACAACGTCACAAACTTTACCTTTTTTTTTTCCTCGAACTGAATACGCTATTGACCTGGCAGGGTCTTCACAGCTTCACCGGACTACTAAGGTTGGCGCTTAAGGCACTCAACAGATTTGGGTTTTAGGTAACATACACAAGGGTGCACGCACACCTCGGCTTGGGCTGTTACCTGGAAAAAGTCGCGTCTGACCTAGCTAACTATTCTAAGCTATTCATACATATATACATTTGTGAACCATACAATCGAAATTGCATGATACGCAAATGAATACGTGTATGTATATCGGAATGAGTGAGTTACTCATGTTTTATTCTGTGCGAAGGTTAACTAAGTGGCAATTAATAGGGGGTTTTAACGACCAGCTGTTTTAATTAAACATATATATGTAAGTAATCAAATTAAATACTGACATATAAAGAGTTACTAAAACTGAATTCAAAATATAAAGTACTGTTGCAAAGTATACCAATATGAATATGTATAACCCTGTACTTGCAAAAACTTGCAAGGTATTAAAGGCGTCTCTAGTAAATACTAGCTTCTATCCGCGACTTCGTCCGCGTTGAATAGTTATTTTGAGCTAACGCTAAAACGCAGTGGAAGCTTTCAAAGGGGAAAAAACTGATTTTGAAACGTTCTTCATTGGTGCTCCGCTCCTATTGGTCTTAGCGTGATAATATATAGCATATAACCTTCCTCGATAAATGAGTTATCTAACACTGAAAGAATTTGTCAAAACGAACCAGTAGTTTCTGAGATTAGCGCGTTCAACCAAACGAACAAGCCCTCCAGCTTTATAATACTAGCATAGATTTAGTTAGCTATCATCAACTCGACACAATCTAAGAGATCCAAGGAAAGGTGGTGATCAGGGAGGTAGGCCCTCGTAAAATCATTAAATCTCGGTTGACAACAAACCGCAGCAAGAAAGTGTAGACCGGATCGGAGTTGACCCTTACATATTTCCATACAAACTTTCATCCCCTATTTCCTATTGTTATTTTACATCCTTGTAGGTAAAACTTTTACAAACTTAATATCATATTATATTGAATCAACATCCTAAAAAATAAGTTCCAAGCTTTTAGCTCTAAAAATGACAATACTTCCATACAACTTTTCATCCCCATTTCAACCCCCCTTACAACCATTTTTTCGCATTAAAAACAGTCTATAGCCTGGTTCAGTAGTTTTGGCGTGAAAGCGCGACAAACAGACAGAGTTACTTTCGCATTTATAATATTAATAAGAATATAGGATACATTACACGTTACAATAGTTTTAAGTGGATGGACAGAGATGAGTTGTTCGGGCATAAATTGGTTGGGGGTAGCCAAAATTTATTTATTTTTTGACACATTTCTTGTCAACGGACAATCGGGATGATCGGTCACTTACGCGGCGGACCTACTCGGAGACACTTGTTCGAAACTCGCGCTTACACTCGGGCTCGCTCTATACAAGCGACACGGCGGATATTAATTTATATTTGTGCATTG
>MU159415.1:0-16285 GCA_015888305.1 Antheraea pernyi | reverse complement strand
CTTTCGACATTAAAACCCGCTTGACATGGTGCTTAAATTTACAGTCCGGCAAATTGGTAATATGTTTTGGGACTTTATTGTAAAACCTAACACTATTACCTAAGAAACTATTACTGGTTTTGCTAAGTCTGAAACATGGGACGACCAGTTTGTCACAGTTTCTAGTATTTAGATCATGCCGGTCTTTTACAAAATGCACATTTTCAAAGTTTTTACGGACATACAAGTTTCACTTCAAAAAAAAGTTATGTATAGTTCACACGCGATAGAAGCCCCTTAGCGTTAAACGTTTAACGCAACCTTGTTGGAAGTCACATAAGAAGTTTCACTTCAAAAAAAGTTATGTATAGTTCACGCGCGATAGAAAGGAAACTTAATATTCTGATGGATATTTAAGAGAATGAGATGAATAAACTATAGAGGTGGTAAACATTAGTAATATATACTTTTTACTTATAATATCATTGGTACAAGTGATGTGGATGGAAAATAATACCACGGAACATTAATTATGAGATGCCACAAAATCTCTATGGAAAGTTGTAACAAGGGGGCGACCATCTTGTTAGAACATTAAAATTATCACAAGACACTTGTAATATTATTATCTACATGCCAATAGTAGTCATAATCCAGAAGATTGGTTCCTAAAAATAAAATTAGAAAGAAGTTGGAAACTACAATTATATTCTGAAAAGTATATAATTTTAAGATTTAAAAAAAACCGTTAAATGGTGGTAGAGCCACGCTGAAGCTATTACTGGTTTCAGCATGAATGGGTCGGCTCGTCCGGGGTAGTACCACCCTCTCATAGAAAACCGACGTGAAGTAACAGTGCTTGCATTGTTGCGTTTCGTTCGGTCAGTGAGAGCACCGGAGGCCCATCTCCCCTCCCTTCTCCTCACTCCTCTCCCTCTCACTCCTTTAACCCTTCCCTCCAAAGGGTGGCAACGCACTTGCGACCCCTCTGGGGTTGTGAGTGTCCATGGACGGTGGTGGTCACTTAACATCAGGTGACCCACCTGTTCGTTTGACACCTATGATAAAAAAAAAAACCGTAACATTTCTATTTCATTTTATATTTATTATAGAACTCGCTTTTGGTCGTAACTTCACTTGTTTTAATGAAGAATTGTAAAATTGAAATTACGCAATGAAGATTGTGTGTCATTGAAAGTAGGTTCTCGTTTATAGTGTACTATCTGATTTCTATTTGCATGTAGTCGCCGTGGTAAACATCTGTCATTAACCAATAGGTTCTTGCGAAAGTACTGAATGTTTTTTTAGCCATTACTTACTTTAATACTTGGATAACTTAGTGGTTAGTGAACCTTTGTATAGAAGCTAACAGATTCAGCATTATTTGTATCTTTAGACGCGAAGCGAAAGGAAAACGCTAAAGAAAAAATATTACTTATGGTTTTTAATATATTAGACGAAAATCATGCCTGATATTTTTAAATGACATATTCATGTACTGCTAGATTGTTCTGCGTATGAAAAGATTTTGGGGTGTAATAACATCTAAGACTTGAGACATCCAAGCCAACCTCACCCGCACGTGGTGCACTCTGCTGAATAACGAACATCTGTCATTAACCAATAGGTTCTTGCGAAAGTACTGAATGTTTTTTTAGCCATTACTTACTTTAATACTTGGATAACTTAGTGGTTAGTGAACCTTTGTAATATAAGCTAACAGATTCAGCATTATTGGTATCTTTAGACGCGAAGCGAAAGGAAAATGCGAAAAAAAATATTCCTTATGTTTTTAATACGTTTGATGACAATCATGCATGATATTTTAAATGACATATTCATGTACTGCTAAATTGTTCTGCGTATGAAAAGACAACAACTGAATCTGTATGGGAAACAAATTCTTTCATGAAAGTCTACATACGAATAAATAAGTACGGCTTTCTGGATTAAAGGTCCAACGCCAAATGTATGCCAAATTTTATGTAGATATTAATATAAAATTAATAAATAAATTGTGGATATTATCGTAGTGTAAAACAAAGTCCACTACCGCGTCTGTCTGTCTGTTCGCGATAAACTCTAAAACTACTGAACGGATTTCCATGCGGTTTTCACCAGTGGATAAAGTGATTGGATGATGAGGAAGGTGTAGATATATAATTCGTCAAGTTTTTTTTTATAATCAGGACGGGACAACGTCTGCCGGGCGCGGTATTATCTATATAAATAAAAAGAAATTGCCGAATGTATGTAACCGCATCACTTCAGAACGGCTGCACGATATTTTGATAATTCTGTATTATTGACTACGTCCGGTAGCGCTACGACACACCCGAGAGGCGAGACTGCAACGGCACCGGCACTAGCGCCGCCATATTAGATAGGTACAACAATTCTTTACATAAATAAGAACTATTATATAGAATTCATGTAGGTATTCCTTAAATAACAATAATTTGATGGTTATTTTTATTTTTGTGTTACTGAATTATTTTGGGGAAATTTGAGTAAATAGTAACTTTGACTTTCACAGTTTGGCATATAAAAGGCAAGTTTATGTAATTTTAATGAAGACGCGACATAAATAGGAGAAAAGGGTAAATAAATAAATGGACTTAATAAACTCAGGTGATTTTATAAGTCACTGATTTTATACGATACGTTCCACGCGAACGGAGTCGCGGCACAGGTAGTCGAACGTAAATAGTAATTAGAGACATCACATTTCCAGACCGGCCTTAATAGTTGAGGAATGGATAGAAGTTTAAAATTTAAAATATCGAAAGGTACATTCATGTTTTAAAACTCGATTTATAGAGTAAAGTTCACAAATCTTTGAAATATCTTTGATTTTTTTTTATAATAGCCATGTAAAAACAACATAAAAAAAGAACAAGTTTGGATTATTTATAGGTAAGTTATGTCCAAAAAAAACTAAAAAAAACTATCTTTTGACGAGTAATAAAAAAATCTCAAACTTTACCAGGAGGGCACTTTAAGAAGTGTAAAACATATCACAAAATTCGAAAAAAAAAGTCGAGGTAGTCTTATGGACTGCCGACAGAAGTGAAAACTCAAAACAATGAAATAAATGTATTCTCTTTTGAATTTTCATATTAATTATAGTGTGAATGACAATATTTAAATTTCAGAATTTGTTTTACGAAATTATTAACATTAATGTGGTCTTCATATCTATTGGCACTCGGAGCTATAATTATGTACATTTTTATAAAGTCTATTAATCAGTCTAACGTATGATGAGCTGCAAAATATCAATATTACCGCTGGTCATGCTTACGTAGTACGTCATGACGCGAAATTATAAATTTATCTCCTGCCTAAAATACTGATCAGCCCGTCTAAAGAAGTTTTCATTTAAAAAAAAAATATCAAACCGTCCCAAAAATACAAAAAAAAATCTCTGACATGTAAGAAGTGTCACTTTAAAAACGTAAATTCGGCTGAAATAATAGTAAAGTTGGGAATTATTTTCAGTGTTATGTTTATATTTGTCTCTAGGGGGATAAAAGGACAATCCAAACGTTCATAGTTTCCTTAGCTAAGACGGCGCGGAGAATTCTCCGACGAGTGCAGCGACGCGTCGTGTGGAGTCAACGACATCGCTTCACAGCAGGGACGTACTCAGTGGGGTGTCACGGTGCTAAAAAATTCGCGTCGCGTGACCCCTGAGAGATGAACCATCGAAATTATTTCGTACAGCTAATATGCATAAAGGGATAGTTCACGACAAGAAATATATATGGCGTAATTTATACTAAATGAGAATGTAAAACATATAATAAGAATGTAAATGTAAAGTGTCAGTAATTTTTCAATTTTCGACAAAAAAATTGCTCCAGGTTTCTAGGAATCAGTAATAGAATATATTTCAATTATTTTTAGAAATGTCTGTCTCTCTGTTTGTATGAACACGCATCACTGCTAAATT
This sequence comes from Antheraea pernyi, assembly GCA_015888305.1. NCBI lineage: Eukaryota > Metazoa > Arthropoda > Insecta > Lepidoptera > Saturniidae > Antheraea > Antheraea pernyi. Next base: position 12,351 of record MU159415.1, on the reverse strand, counting down.
ACTGGGTTCATAATAAACCCTCAGAAAATCGTAAAGCATATCCTCGGGAGTAACTTAATCGTTGTTTCATTAAAGTCGATCCACTCTGCCAAAAGTTATTGTAGTTTTAATGACGACGCGGATTAAGTACGAGATAAAAGTAGATAAGTAATTGGACTTAAAACATTCAGATGATTAATCACTGTTTTTTTACATAAGCTTACACGCAGACGAAGTCGTGGGCACAGACAGCTAGTCAAAAATACAATATCCAGAATTAATTAAAGAAAAAATGACTGTTGATTTAATAAGCATTTATATCCATTAAATACAAAACATTTAAAATCGTGTAAACATCAATAATTGGGTTCGAGCTTAACGTAAACTATAGTCCTTGTCAATCTTTTTGTTCGCTTTAAATATTGCCGAAAGTTTGGACTTGCACATAATATCATCAAGATTTTATCTCGATATTGTTAATATAATATGTATTTATACGTAAATTTGTGCAAATCTATATTCAGAGCGGTTGAGAAGTGTAGCGCAAACTGTATTTATTTGATTTACCAATAGGTATCATAAATTATTTAGGTGGTCTGTACAACACAAACACATTGCGTTTGTGTAGCATCTATGAATAAACATACAAAATGACGTCAGACTGCACGCGCAACATAAAAAAAACTTTTCTCTTTCGTACAGGATTAAACATATAAAGGTATAAAAGTCTCATATTCTTATGTGTTTGCAAGAAATACAGCGTGTCTTTTGCATTTGTATTAAGCGACATGCCAGTTAGTCGAAATGTGTATTGTGACAATGATTATTTTAATGCACTGATGTGAGTACATTGTACTTGTCAGCTAAAGTTAACAGGCTTACCCCCAATCCCTTGAAATCTTTTTAAAGACATTACAGTTTGCTTACAATGATACAAATGATGTTTAGTTTCAAAAAGGTGATGAGTAATTCTTCACTTCAATAGAAACTACAGAACAAATATGCGATTATTTCTAGTGTTTTATTAGATGGTAGAGCCACGCTGAAGCTATTATTGGTTTCAGCACGAATGGGTCGGCTCGCCCGGGGTTCTACCACCCTCTCATAGAAAACCGACGTGAAGTAACAGTGCTTGCATTGCTGCGTACCGTTAGGTGAGTCAGAGTGCCGGAGGCCCACCTACCCTCCCCTCTCCCACCTCCCTCCCTTTCCCCCAAACACAGGGTGACAACGCAGTTTCAACTTCCCTGGTGTTGTTAATGTCTATGGACGATGGTGATCACTTAACATCAGGTGACCCACCTGTTCGTTTGCCTGCTATGACATAAAAAAAGGAAAGTGAAATAGATCAATTAGGACATACATTTATAGTTCTTATAAATTGTTGTAATGAAACAGTAGCGAATTTGCTTAAATATTAAAGTGGGTGTATATTTACTATATGCTTTGCATTTTCGCCTGGAATTGATTGATTGGACCGTCCACTCTGATATTTATTTATGTTTTAAGTAACACCTTTAATCAAATATCATGGAATTTGCTTGTAATACAGATCTATTCTGCTGTAGCATTGATCTTCAATAATCAATTGGCTGGTGACTTTTGTGCATCGTGTGTTGAAAACGGCATATCTCTTAAAGGTTAGAATATTTTTAATGTTATTTTATAAATACAGAGTTCTGAGTACTATTCAACAAGACAAATGTAAACTTCTAAAATAAAATAAATCTTATTGGAATGTTATATGTTTGAATTTATTAATTTATTTAGTAGTATATTACGGATACCACCAGTAATTATTTACACTAATATTATAAATGAATGAATTTAAATTATTAAGATGATAATTCCCTACAAGTGAAATACCATATGAATGGCCCTGATATTTTATTTCCAAATAAAACTACTCCGTAAGTCAAAACTCACCATCTATAATAACATAAAAAATATTTTAATTTTATATGTTGAATGCACAATTTTTTTTAGTTATTTATTATTGACCACCAACAATTATTTACATCAATAATATATATCAATGAATATAAATCATTGCCCGTATAAGTGAATACGATATGATGGGCCCCGATAATCTATATCCAAATACGGCCCAGTTACTTTTGGCTTACGTCCAAATCTCACAGTTACCCCTTGTCTCCGGTACGCGCTTCAGATGTCCGTAACTTACGACTGCGCCGTAGAGAAGTCACGGAAACTATTTTAGTATATATAAACCGAGTAGGATGTCTTCTGTAGTCAATATTTTATGTCCACACTCAGCCATTAAACTAGGATATTCCTGAAACATAAGTCGAGAGATGAGCAAATAATTCGGTACATGAAACGATATATCTATATGTTCTGTACAAAATTTAAAGAATTTAAATCGAACGTGTCTGCACTTTTTACATTTTTGAACATAAAATTATGACTTTTTAAGAGATTGAAATCGCCAATACGTCGTGAACTGGGCACTGGCGTTGTGAATATACCCACACCTTCCTTCGTTTGCCACTTATGACATAAAAATAAAAAAATAAATAAACATCAAGTCCCTCGCGGCTGAAGTCACGGGCACGGCTAGTTGTAAATAAACCAACTAGCTGTATGTGAACGAAGAAGTATATAGAAGAAGAGATAACTAAAACCAGAGTAGGAAATGTCAATAATCTATCTGTATGTCTAGACAGACAGAGCCGTACAATTCAGCGTCCTTCAAAAAATAAGTTCTTGTACGATTCGTTCCAGTAACGGTACCACAGTCGTGACCGTTCGAATTGGCCCGGATAATCTATTTCGACCGCTTCCGTGGTCTGGTGATTATGTGGTCAGAATCACTATAGACTCGAGTAAGTTTTGCTGTAAAACACTTTCTGCGATACTTTATCGGTTTATCAACTTTGGTTTTGGATAATTAGTTAGAACTAAAACACCTTTTTGTATCATTAAGAGATGTGATAATAATTACAAGAATTAAAGAGAGAAAAAGTCGAGATGGCCTCGAGATGGTTCGACCGGTGGAATATTATTCCCATGTCCGCGGGTTCGAATCTCAGGGTGGACCAACGATTTTTTTGGAATTCGCATATTTTAAATTGGTAAAACTAGCGGCGGACGATGAAAAGAAAAAATAATAAGGAAACCTGAACCTCAGAAATGTCCTTGTAGTACCACTGTTGGGAAAACAGAACTATGACTTTCTAAAAGATTGTAATCACCAATACGTCGTGAGCTGGGTACTGGCGTGGTGATTATATCCACACCTTCCTTAGGGAAAAAGCCTATGGCCCTGCAGTTGGTCACTTACAGGCTTATAATGATGGTAAAGAGACAATTGATAACAAATAATCCTTGAGTTAGTTGTCAAAATAAAATCGGCTGAGTGACTTAAGCGCTCGCCATAGTAGTCCGGTAAAGCTGTTAAGACCTGGCTAAGTAAGGCGTTCAGTTGGAGAAAAAAAAGATGTGTGTGCGATTCACACACGATAGAAGTGAAACTTCAGTAAATCGACAAAAGAATGAGATGAATATATATAACAAGGGTAGGATAATTACAAAATTTATTTGTTTAAAAATGATTTTTTTATTTAGCACAACAAGATATAAAAATACTTACAAATACTGTTAAATAATAACACACCACGCTGACTTCTTACTAAAAAGCTGTAATACGCAGCCACATACAGTGTACAGTAGTATTAGCTCACGTACTTTTCACATACACTAACACACGTTAAATGCTCAAATACAAGCAAGTATTAAACAGTGTGCAATATACATACACACCGATATTTGCTCTCTCGCTCTGGCTCACTAATTACAGGCGACTATGCTTAGAAGACGGGAGTGGGGATGCTACGAAGCATGGCACAAAGAGGAGAGACCGATAATATAAAATAGTTTGTATATTTCTGTCTCATTATTTGCCGGCTTCATCCTACACATTTTTGTATTTGTGTCTCTTACCTGTCGTTTTTTCCGTTGCATCCGGTTTGAAATCACAACGATTCTAAAGAAGTTTCACTTCAAAAAGATAACAATTCGTAACGTCGTTATTCTGCTGTTAGCTATCCGTTATTATTATTATTATTTATTTTACTTTTGGCAGCTAATCTTCTAGTAGATTATTACTGCCATTGTGGGGTAGGTAATCATATTACAAAAATCAAATATTCTCACTTCAAAAATCTGTATAAGGCATGTTTATTTTAATGACAGACTGCCAGTTGAATACCTGTACTACATTATTATATGCTGTACAAAAAAATCGTTATTACAATTTAATAATAGACGAGTCACCAAGTCGCGGGAATGAGGAATGTACACACGGACAACTTATAACATTCGTTATAATACTACATAAATATAGATCGGCGGAGGCTTCAGCAAAGAGAAAAAACATAAGACCTTACATGAACTTCTGTATTGCAGTTTCAAATAGGATAAATAATTCGTACCATGTTTTTAATCTTCCAGAAACAACATTTTATTGACTTCCTGATTATTAGGGGCGGGTACCTTTTTGAATATAGTTTCGTACAACCCAAATTTAGGTATAAACACGTATTATATTTTATATATATACCAGGTGACTGTTTAGACACTCGCAGTATTCTAGGATATGACACTTCATGGTCACATTTAATATATGAAATAGATAATATTAAAACAAATACTAATAAACAACCAAGAAAACCTAAGTTAAAGTTTGTTCTAAGACTTTCAAAAGTATAGCTACAAACATGTACATAAAATAATAAACCTAAAAAATAAACCTAAGCCTAATGACCGGTGCTAAAAGCTACAATGGGCGACCTGGAGTTAATCAAAGCAAATCAAATCAAAGGCAGAGTTAAGATACCGAATTCCTGGAATTTCGTTTTTAATGATTCACGAGGTCCCATATTGTATATTGCTCAAACTGTCCGTTTGTGTAATAAAAATATCGTGTCTACCTCAGCAGCCGTACCCCATAGCAGAATGCCATAAGACATTAAGCTATGGAAGTAAGCGAAGTAGATTAACCTAGCAGTGGCAATATCTGTAAGCTGGAGAATCTTACGTATGGCGAATGCAGCGGAGGTTAATCTGCTCGCCAGTTTTTTAATGTGGGCCCCATTGTAATTTAGAATCTAGTGTAATTCCCAAAAATACAGTATTGTCAACTAACCCTACTAAATTCCCTTCGATCTTGATTCTACTATCAACCTGTCTATCATTGGGTAAAGTAAATCTTATACATTTCGTTTTATCTGCATTTAGCAATAGGTTATTTAACCCAAACCAATGACAAATTTCATTTAAAGTATTATTCAGATGCCCAACCTCTGAATCTCTCCTTTTCACTTTAAATATTAGAGAAGTATCGTCTGCAAAAAGCACCACGTCAGCAGAGTTATTAACCAGTAGCGGTAGATGGTTTATGTATATTAAGAACTAAAATGGAGCCCTGCGGGACACAAATTGGAGCAAACGATCCCGCAGAGGTTACCCCATGTATGTTAACTTTCCGACAGCGATCTTTTAAATAAGAGACTAGAAGGTCGAGAGAAAATCCACAAATACCATAGTGTTTTAATTTGATAATAAGCGTACTATGGTCAACGCAATCGAAGGCCTTACACAAATCGCAGAACACACCAATTGCATCTTGCGAATCCTCTCAGGCTCCCAATATATATTATTTATGAGCGTTGCACCAGCGTCAGTAGTAGATTTCGATTTTGTGAAACCAAACTGTCGACTATCCAGAAACTTTTGCACTATTGCGATAACTTTTAACTAAGTAAAACGAGCAATAAACCCTTTTGTTTTGTTCCCACGTTCCCTTTCAAAAGGAAGCGAAATCACCCGAGGGTCATTGACACTGTGCTTTAACATAGAGGATTGTGTATAATTTTTGTATTTTTCTAGATAATTAGGTTAAATATTAACCACCTATTTTTTATTGATTTAGAACGAGAATCGAGTGCAGAGTGCCCTCCACAAATATTGCTACTGTCCAAACAGTCGCCTGGTATATATAATATCGTGTGTTCCTTCCTTCCTATAACATGCGATCCTTCAAGCGTAACGTGAAGAGACATTTACGCAGGCATGACTGCGACGACGGCCGGAGGAGGGCGTGTCTCTCGGTGGTCGCCGTTGTTTTTGGATTGTACTGAGCTTACCATCAGGCACAGTGCAGTCACTTTGCCGTGCTACAATAAAAATAAAAAAAACTTAAGGATATATATATGTCAATTTTAGATTCCGATAATAATAATTTAACTTTGTTTTGTATTCAACTCTTGACTGTATTAATGCAAGCCTAAACTTAAAGCTATATTCAGAATGGCCAAAAAGACTGATAAGGCATGTTAATTGTCGCAACTTGTTTGTTTTTTTTTCATAGAATTATGAAACCGCTTACACTTACATCGCAAGTTTGTTACTCTATGGTTTTTTTCCTCAGTTGTTGCATAAAGTATAAAGGGCTCAATGCAGGTTACAACTTGCAAAATATTGATATGCAAATCTCGGTATTTAAAAGTAGGGATGGTGATTGTTCGCGAAAAATTTGGTTTTAAATGGATGCCAAACCGGGTAGGTCTGTGGAATCGATTCTTGAAAAAAAACCTAGGACTAAAGGATAGATTGTTTCAAAAATCAATCTTTCAAATTTTTTTTAGATTACTTTAATTATAAATTCTTGTATGGTCTTATTTTCAACTAAATAGAAAAAATCGTCTCACGATATTATAGTGTTAGAGATCGACGATTCACTGAATCATTTGATGTTTAATATCGATTACAATAATCGATTTTTCTGTTTAAAAATAGTTCATTTGATTAATCGATCTTAGATTGCCATCCCTGTTTAAAAGTATGATTTTTATTTTTCAAGGTGGAACTTGAGTAGGACGGTGGCTTATATGGGGAATAATTAAAAAACAAGTTTAACGTGAACCTGCGTCTTTAGTATCAACACTGTATGATAATAAAGTAAAGAATATCTATATACATTAATAGTTGTGCCCGCGACTGCGACCGCGTGGTACCTAATGAAAAAACCAGTGACTAATAAACTCATCTGAATGTATTAAGTTCATTTTCTTATCTACTTTTCTCTCGTACTTAAGTCGCGTCGTCATTAAAATTACAATAACTTTTGATAGATCGAACTGATTTTTATGGAACAAAGACTAAATTTTACTCCATGAATGCTTTATGATTTCCACAGTACTTTAGCAGTAATGCATGTTCATACAAACAGACAGATAGACGGACAAACATTTTTAAAACTTAATGAATCGTATTTTATTACTAACTCCAAGACACCTGCAACAATTTTTATTCACAAAAATTTAAAAAGCACAAATATCTTTAATTTACATTATTAATGTATGTACACATATATATAAAAAATGGATGTTTTATGTATTTGAGATATACTGAATATTGGTATACCTAAGTGTTTTTTCATGGAAAGGATTTTTATACTATATATTTTATTATTACATGATATACTTGTATTTAAATGTAGCTGGTACATAAAATTCTGGAACATTCTACTCACCTTATTTTCACCGCTTTCCGTTTTTTTATAATATGTATTTTTTTTCAAATTTACCAATGACTCACTACTTATTTGTATTTAATGTTTAATTTTTTTACTATAAGGTCTTAATAATCAATTAGAAGACCAACTGAAATTTAAAAACTCCAATCTTTGTTTATTTTATTTGAATACTAGTTATGTTCATAAATGTAAAAAAACTGGATTTTTTAAGAAAAAACGGTAAAAATAAATTTTGACCTTATCAAAATATGCAAATCAAATCTATGACGCCCATATCAAAATTTCTCCATCCCAATGGTATGGAGAATGGAGAATTAATAATATTTGGTAAGTTATTCTATAAAACAAACAAGATAAAAATTAACTTCTAAAAAGTGAACAAACCCCATGTTAAATGAATGGGGAATATATCGTCATGTAAGTTCGGTTAAACGGCATCGCAATTTGTTTTCTTAAATGTTTTTAGTCAATAAACTAACGGTTTGAACGATACCCAAGTCAAAAAAGCCAGCCAGGGTATATATATTCTACGAACGTGTACATTCGAGTTGTCCCTACCATTATTACATATAGCTTATGCCCGCGACTTCGTCCGCATGGAATTGTTACTCTCGGCTACCGCTAATACGAAGCGGAAGCTCTCAAAAGGAAAAGAAACCCCAATTGTGAAATATTCTTCACTGGTGTTCCGCTCCTATTGCATGTTGATATATAACCTGTAGCCTTCCTCGATCTATATATATATATAGCTTTTTCAAATGGGACCAGTAGTTCCTGAGATTAGCTCGTTCAACCAAACGATTTTTTTTTCTCGAACTGACTACGCTATTGACCTGGCAGGGTCTCACAGCTTCACCGGACTACTAAGGTTGGCGCTTAAAGCACTCAACCGATTTGGTTTTTAGGTAACATACACGATGGCGCACGCGCTTGGGCTGTTACCTGGAAAAAGTCGCGTCTGACCTAGCTAACTATTCTAAGCTATTCATACATATATACATTTGTGAACCATACAATCGAAATTGCATGATTCACAAATGAATAATAGTATATCGGAATGAAACGAACTGAAACTATTCGATTCAGTTCGTTGAGGGAAGAAAACAAAACCCTCCCACCATGTGTATGTATGTGCACATGTGTGAGAGAGATGATCTCATATGTGTATTCAAGCGATGTAGGTGAGTCACTGTATCGCGATAATAATATCTCGAGGACTCCGCGCGGGGGCGACCTTGGCTCGAGATATTACTGAGAACCGCGATGTGTGCGGGAGCGAAAGAGGATCCCTTCCCTCGTGGTGGCGCGAGGGTCGGTTACAAAAGCGCGGGCGCAACACGCATTTAATAAGATCGAATTTAATTTTATTTAGCGGCGACGGCGCTGAAATCTAAAAATAGACATAACAAAAATTATTATTATTGAACGGTCGTTTTTAGGGGAAGATAGACGTAAATACGCGATTTACTCTATCTTATATGAGTTATTTATTTTGAACGGCTGTCCGAGCGAGCCGTTGTAGTGTAGCCGCGATGGCTGGAAATCTATGAATTGCCGTAACGGAACCCAGAAGAGGATTTCGGGCAGTTTCTTCGTACGCCGAGATGAAATGAGTAATTGACCTGCGTAGTCAATACTTGATAGGGACAAACAAATAAGCTTTATAATATTAGTATAGATTACTACTCATCTCTCGTACTTACCTCGAGCCGTCATTCAAATTACAATAACTACTAATAGAGTGAACCGATTTTAATGAAACAAAAACTAAGTTATTCTCGAGAATATGCTTTATGATTTTTTGGCAGATATTTCTAACAACGATTGAAATGTTTTTTATTACTTATTCCTACACACTTGCAACAATTTTTTTCACAAAAATCTAATAAGTAAAGACACGTTAGATTTACATTCATATTATATGTATCTTCGATCAACAATAACTAGATAAAGGGTCACGTACAAAATCGAAGCTAAAAGCTGTCTTCGTAAATATATACTTATGTGTAGCCATTTGTTTACTAAGAAAGGGAGAAAAAAAGTTTTAAAACAGTTTTAAGTTCAACCCAATTACAACCATAACACCTAGTAATAAAGTCACAAACGTTCAAAATATTATCTAATACTTACGATAAAACGAGTAAAGCAATAAATTACTCCCCTCACAAATGAAAAGACAACATAAACAACATTTAGTGTGAATTCAACCATAACACGCAATGAATAAAGTACTTTTTCCCGTTATTGTGCGTGGTTGAAGAGCCTTGGCCAAACATTTGTACCACAGGTATAAAATCGGTAATTTTGTTCAAAATTTGATATTATTTGTTAGTCTAAAGCTTAAAATATAACTTATTCAACATGTATTTAGCGAAAGTAAGATACTCCGGCCGTTAAATTGCTTTTTCGGGTATTATTTTTGCATCTTTTGAATACACTGCGGTATGTGAAATGTGCTTACATTGGCTGTGTTTTAAACAAACTAAACAAAATAAGGGCTCACATTTCAAGTGAGCTGTTATTTACCGAGACGTATTTTTCGCGCCGACCCTTTATCTAGTTATTGTTGACCGAAGATATGTATAGAAGAAGATTATTATATGTATAGATGTATAGAAAAAATGTATAGATTATAAAGCAAAGTTCTTTACCACGTCTGTCTGTCTGTTCGCGATAAGCTCAAAAACTACTGAACGGATTATAATATGCTTATTATTCACCAGTAGATAGTGTGATTCACGAGGATGGTTTAGGTATATCATTTGTCAAGGTTTTTATATTATCAGGGCGGGACAACGTCCGCTGGGCCCGCTAGTTTTATGTATTGTGATATATAAAGTTCGCCAGTTCGCTTTGAGGCAACATTACTTGAGAGGTACCTAGAGTTATAAAAAAGCAATAATGTCTAATGTCATTGCACTCGATTCACTTGAATTATATGATAGTATGATTCAGGATTACGTGTAGAATTTCAATAAATTCAACCACCACATCCATGACAAAATCATCGCACCTGTATTGGCTCATTACATAAATATTTGCAAGGCCAGTGGTCGGCAAACTTGTCATCCAAACGAGTCAAATATAAACAATACATAACTGAAATTTATTCAAAAAGCCTTTTTTAAAGCTTAAAGTTTACTTTATTAGATACATTTTTATCGAAATAATTATAAATCATTTTTTGTAGGTGGTAGAGCCACGCTGAAGCTATTACTGGTTTCAGCATGGATGGATCGGCTCGCCCGGGGTACTACCATCCGACCTACAGAAACACCGACGTGAAGTAACAGTGCTTGCATTGTTGCGTTTCGTTCGGTCACTGAGAGTGCCGTACCCCACCTCCTCTCCCCATTTCTTCCTATACCTCCCCTCTGTCCCAAACACATACTGGCAAGGGACTTACGACTCCCCTGTTGTTGCAAGTGTCTATGGACGGTGGTGATCAGTTAACATCGGGTGACACAACTGTTCGTTTGCCTCCTATGATATATAAAAAATAAGTCCACTCTCGAACTTGCTCAATATGTTTTTTACGAGATAGTAGCCGTGCTAAATGCTGCTAGCCGTTCTAATATGCTTTCTAAAATATGGTCTTTTTCTGTAGGCTTACGTTTCATAACTGATTACTGGTCTGTTACAAAGTAAGTTGATCGTTACATATTATAAAACAAAGTCCTCTACCACGTCTGCCTGTTTGTTCGCGATACACTCAAAAACTACTGAACGTCGTGTGGTTTTCACCAGTAGGTATATAGAATGATTCACGAGGAAGGTTTATATTATTTGTCTGCTTTTTTATCAGGGCGGGACATCGTCCGTTGGGCCCACTAATCTATACATATATAATAATGTAAATCTAACTTGCCTGTAGGTACTTTTAGATTTTTGAGAATAAAATTGTTGCAGGTGTCTACGAATTCTATTATTGGAATCCATGATGAACGCGCGTTATGATGAAGGCTGGAATTTCATAACAATTTTTCGAAATTTCTTTTGATCTGATCATATCTGGAACAGACATTCCTTAGTCTTCTTCATTTTCTTGCATTGTCATCTAATTTGGACTAAGTTAAATATTTCAAGTATACATTTAATCGGAAAATTACTTATGATTTCTTATAAAACTTCACCCGAATAGACAATACAAAAAACCGAGATAGTAAAAACATTGTAACATATCAAACAGGAAGGTTCGAGAAGGAATGGAAAAAAAATTCGAGGCAAATTTATATGGACGAGTTTTTGGCGGGATCTTGGTCTGTCATGTAGTAGATTTTATTTTTTATTCATAATCTTGTGTTACTTGACTCTATATTGTGTAAAATTGGTGGTGTTTTATGTAATATAGTTTGTTTATTGTGCATAAGTGAAGTGAATGGAAAATAATGCCACGGACCATGAATTCTGAGATGCCACAAAAATTCCATGGAAAGTTCTAACAAGTAGGCCACCATCTTGTTAGTTCATTGAAATTATATCAAGAAACTTGACAATGGCAATGATGGTCTACTAGAAGACTGGTTGCCAAAATGGAATGAAAGTAGAACTTGAAATACTATTATCTACTTGACAATGGCAGTAATAATCTAAAAGATTGGTTGCCAAAACTAAAGTTAAAAAAAAAAAAAAAAAAAAAAATTTATATGGACTCCTGGCAAAAATGCCGCTCAACGCGCCTAAAGAAGTGTCCACTTCAATAAAAGGAACAACTCTGTGAATGGCTAAGAAGTCAAGCGCCCGCGTACCTTCAACCAATAGAAACGCATATTCACCGCCCGCGTCAAATTACCACTTCCTGATTGGCTAAAATA
>MU159414.1:195324-212356 GCA_015888305.1 Antheraea pernyi | reverse complement strand
ATAAAAAGTAATTCAAGCAATTTTAGTTTATATTAGCTGTTAACCGTGGCTTCGCCTGCAGTGTTATCTCCAAAACGATTCGACCAATCTTCACGAAATTTTCACTAGCAAATAGCTGACTTAATAAAAAGTAATTCAAGCAATTTTAATTTATACTAGCTGTTAACCGTGGCTTCACCCGAAGTGCAATCTCCAAAATGGTTCGACCGATCTTCACGAGACTTTCACTGGCAGATAGGTGATCTTATAAAAAGTAATTTAATTTAGAATAGCTGTTAACCGTGGCTTTGTCCGCTGTGTTATCATCAAAACAGTTAGACCGATTTTCACGGGACTTTCACTGGTAGATTGCGAACCTTATAAAAAGTAATTGAAGTTATTCTATTTTAGACTAGCTATCACCCGCGACTTAGTCTGTATGAAATTTAACAAGATTTCAACTCATTCTTTATTTTTAATAAGATAAATAATTATCAGCTTATTGTTTACAACTCGACATTATAATTATTAGTTACTTTAATGATATAGAGGTCTTCCTAATAAGATCTTAGATTATAAACGTATTACGTAAAGAGTTCCTTAATAGAATTTGTTGCGGAATAGACAAGCGTTTATGTTTTGTATAGTCACAAAATCTTTTTAAAGTTATTGTTTCATTAGTTCCTTATACAGTGTAAGTGAGTATTGAGGTAGTTATATGGTACCCACCACATATAAGGTTCCAAATATGTTGCTGATGACAAACCGTATTTGGCACGCTGTTAGTATTATATATCGAATAGTATATATCGTATATATATAGTATATATCGAATGTACACGTTACATGTAACTTTTAGTGGCGTGCGCGTCGTACTTAGAATTGTTTTTAAAGAGCGTTTCTGTAATTGTCTCACAATTTTATAATTCTTTAAGACGATTAAAAAAAAAGTGTGCGAAGCTGCGGGTACAGCTAGTTTAAAATAAAATACATTACCAAGTTTGTTGGTTATTCCGTATAATACAACGTGTGTACTGTAATAATTTGATATTAGTTCTGTGGAATATTTATGAGTACCGTGGCGTCGGAATTGTTTTTGTTTAATTGTTTTTATAGACTTTACTGGAATACATTACGTATGGTTCTTGCCAAACTTTTTGGCCGCTATCAATATTATTATTTTTTACTCGTAAGTGCGTAAGTATCTCGTCACGTTACGCTGGAAGGAAAGTAATTTGCGATTGAGCTAAATATGTCCATTATAATTTACTACGATAAAAATCAGTGAAACGTCACAAACTCACAAACTTTACCTTTTTTTGTCGAACTGACTAGGCTATTGACCAAGCGCTTAAGGTATTCAGCCGATTTTATTTTGACAACTAGCTCAAGGGTGTGCGGCACACCTCCGCTTTGGCTGTTGCCTGATACATGCAATTCGCGACCTATGTGAGCTAACCTAAGCTAACTATTCATACATATATGAGTTGTTGAAACAAATATGTGTACCAAGCATACATACCTCAACAACCCTTATATATATTTCGTCACAAACTTTACCTTTTTATAATATTAGTTTAGATAGTATAGATACAGATAAAGTTATTCACTTTTAAGAAACTACGTTTTTTATAAGTACTAAAAATCCTATGAAGATTTAGTAAGGAAAGTATGTTAATGTTCTCAATTTTTTTAATGCTGCATATTATTAAGATAAAGAGTAACACAGACAAAGTCACGGGTGTTAGCTTGTTTTGTTATAAATTATTAATAATTATAATGACAACTAACTATGCAAACTGCATCGCCGCGGGCATAGCTAGTCGGATATATGAACAAGATTATGTAAAGTTAAAGCGATTTGCAAATCATAAGTAAATTACCCTGATAATAAGAAGCGAAAGGTATTAAATGTAAAGATCATTTTAATTACAAATAGTAAGTGATAAATATTACTATGTTTAAATATCAAGATCAGAGTAATATCGCTAATATTAGATAAAGTTTAATTACCCAATCAGTATACTATGCTCAGTAAATGTAAGCGCTAAAATAAATGCCAAATGTATTTGAGACCGCTGGCGATGTCTGAAGGTCGAGGTGTCTCAGTCGAATCGTAGAAGACGATCTCATTGATTTTTGTTCTTTTAATTGTATAGGTTTTGCCAAAATCTCATCTTTATGATGGTAAAGGTAAAGGTAAAATATAAAAATATATCTCTCATTGTTAAGGCAGCGTTCGTAAGAAACGTTTTCGTTCGACCGTTTTATCTCCGACTTGCTTTGCAAATTCGACTACCACAAAAAATACTTTTCATTTTTCGAGTTAATAATATATAGCCCATGACTATCACAAATAACGTGGCTTTCTATTGGTAAAAGAATTTTTAAAATCGGTTTAGTAGGCCCAGATATTACTATTATATATTATTTCACCCATTTCCCCTTGAGGGGTCCACCATCTCGATCCCTCAGGCCGCAGTTTGGGTCCCTTAGGAGGGGACAACACTTGTTGGAGGAGCAGATGTAGTGTCGATTAGACATTCCCTGCTCCTCCGGCCAAAAGGTGTAAGAAGGTACCATGGGGTTTTAGTCCGTGCGACTCGGGCATATCCATCCTCTGCTGCCCGGTGAGATGGATATCCGTTAGGGATTCCCCCATGTAGAAAAAAAAAGGAGTTGAACTTCTGATTTCAAGTCATGACATGCTAGTACGCTTGACCGACAGTATTGCGCTTATGCGGCTTGCGTCAGACTAGCGACGCGTAATATAGCAGCCTGTGTACATCTAATAATGATATTTTTCAGCTCATCATGTTTGATTCATTAATAAACTGTGTAAAATTGCGTAAGTATCTCGTCACGTTACGCTTGAAGAATCTGAATTTATAGGAATATGCGTGTCGAAAAGTAATTTGCGATTAAGCTAAATATGTCCATAATAATTTACTATGATAAAAATCAGTGAAGTAAATGTATGTTTAACTTTTTTTTTCCAACTGCACCTGAAGTGCCACTTCATGGGAATACCAGATTATGAAATATAAATATATAATTCACACTAAATTAATTTAAACATTCAAAGGAGAACACAGTTATCCTATTATTTTGAATTTTCACTTCTAAATAATCAATAGATCATATTGTAATTCAATTGTAGTTGTCATCTCAGGTTGTCAAGGCCAGAAAAAAGGATATAGATAATTTTTCATCCAGAATAATATATTGCTCCCGTAAGTTAGGTCAAATTTACATTAATCTACGGCGAGCAAAAACTAGTTCAGAATAATTGACGAATTTTCATCTTAAAGAACGACATCGTTCATAACAGGGCTTTTTGTAGATACGGCTAATTATATTATAGCGAGCTAATTAATGTATCTTCAACACTTGCACGTAGCTATTAAGTGTTAAAGTTGTAGCAGTAAGAAATAGAATTAATTACACACGGCTCTGCCGACTTTCACTAATTGGATGCACTGCAACATGTTACTTTGAGCGAAACACGGGATTGTAATTCATTTTTGATCTGATTATGGACTGTATACGGAGGCAAGTAATAATGTAATATGTAAGGTATATGTTTGTATATATTGCGATTTTTGCCACCTTGTAATTCTAACGGTTCGACCGTTTTTTATAACTTGTTTTTCACTTATGGGCTGAATGGTTCTTAGCTATAGATAGTAGCGCTGTTTTCGATATCTACTTCTGGATATGAAGCGTCTATAGCGGCGGCGCAGATTGACTGTTGGCGTGGGGACGCTTCGCCATGGCGTACGTCGCCACGTTATACATTTTAGATTTTTTATCGTTTTTAAGAAATATAAATGTTTGTTACGTAAATAGGCATCCTTTTCTTCTTATAATAATAAATCTTAATATTTTATGTTTGATTATGCCATATTTACTTTCCGTTATAAACTGTTCTTTTATGCTTATTAAGGGGAGGGGGGAAGAGAGGGAAGGGGAGGTGGGCCTTCGGCACTCTCACTGACCAAACGAAACGCAACAATGCTAGCACTGTTACATCACGTCGATTTTCTGTGAGAGGGTGGTACTACCCCGGACGATATGACTCATTCATGCTGAAATCAGTAATCGCTTCCACGTAACTCTACCACCTTCAAAATATTTACTTCATATTACAAAGGGAAAGATCTGTTCGTTTGTTACGCTTTCGTGACTTAATGCTCAACCGATTATCGTCAATTTTGCACCAAACGTTGTCAAGGTCCAAGAAAGGACACAGAGTATGTTTAATCTATAAAAATTGTACCATTCCTGAGGGAGAAACCAAATCTACACTAACACGAACGAAGTCACGAACAATAGGTAGATGTGAGTTTGCTTGTAACGCTTTCAGGCCTTAAATAATCAATAGATCATATTGTAATTCAATTGTAGTTGTCATCTCAGGTTGTCAAGGCCAGAAAAAAGGATATAGATAATTTTTCATCCAGAATAATATATTGCTCCCGTAAGTTAGGTCAAATTTACATTAATCTACGGCGAGCAAAAACTAGTTCAGAATAATTGACGAATTTTCATCTTAAAGAACGACATCGTTCATAACAGGGCTTTTTGTAGATACGGCTAATTATATTATAGCGAGCTAATTAATGTATCTTCAACACTTGCACGTAGCTATTAAGTGTTAAAGTTGTAGCAGTAAGAAATAGAATTAATTACACACGGCTCTGCCGACTTTCACTAATTGGATGCACTGCAACATGTTACTTTGAGCGAAACACGGGATTGTAATTCATTTTTGATCTGATTATGGACTGTATACGGAGACAACTAATAATGTAATATGTAAGGTATATGTTTGTATATATTGCGATTTTTGCCACCTTTTAATTCTAACGGTTCGACCGTTTTTTATAACTTGTTTTTCACTTATGGGCTGAATGGTTCTTAGCTATAGATATTAGCGCTGTTTTCGATATTTACTTCTGGATATGAAGCGTCTATAGCGGCGGCGCAGACTGACTGTTGGCGTGGGGACGCGTCGCCATGGCATACGTCGCCACGTTATAAATTTTGGATTTTTTATCGCTTAAGAAATATAAATGTTTATTACGTAAATAGGCATACTTTTCTTGAAAAAAATCTTAATATTTTATGTTTGCTTACGCCATATTTACTTTCCGTCATAAACTGTTCTTTTATTTTTTTATTTATTATTACCCCTATAAAATAATTTCCTTGTTTCACATCTGCCAAGCGTCCCGCAACGGCTCACATTGTTTGCTTACGCCATATTTACTTTCCGTCATAAACTGTTCTTTTATTTTTTTATTTATTATTACCCCTATAAAATAATTTCCTTGTTTCACATCTGCCAAGCGTCCCGCAACGGCTCACATTTACTTTTTTAATTCTCTCACTTTTTCATTTTTCACATAAAAAATACGTATTCTAACATGTTGAGTGTCCCAGTAGCTCTAAATTATTTATCTATCTTCATGACTTATAGCTTATACCCTTGGTTTCTCTCGCATTAAAGTAATCTTCACCTGTCTCATACGAACGCAACTTTCTCAATGAAATCCCATGTCATTTATTGTATACTTTGCAACGTGTAAGCAAAATTTCGTGATGATCGGTCGCTTAGTTAAGGTGTGAAAGCATAACAAAGACACTCGCATTTTCGGTAAGGATTTTTTTTTTATATTTCTGAATTATAAAAATTTGTAATTCTTACATTAACCAGATCCGTATGTACAAAGTAAATATTATTTTTACTTTATATATGAAATACATTAAAAAAACTTAAGATATATTTCCAAAAGTATCTCTTGTATAAGATGTATACAATCGATTTTGAAATT
Source organism: Antheraea pernyi (assembly GCA_015888305.1). Lineage (NCBI taxonomy): Eukaryota > Metazoa > Arthropoda > Insecta > Lepidoptera > Saturniidae > Antheraea > Antheraea pernyi. The sequence goes on along the minus strand of MU159414.1, from coordinate 206,540 downwards.
TGCATGAATCCACTACTATTATCTATTACAAAAATAGTTCTATAACATACATATAACACCCACATTCCATAGCTAACAAAAATACGCCCGAGGATGAACAAGCCAGATAAACGCTACTATTCAAGCCTGGATAGTTAACACTTCAAAATTCGGACGGGGTTTGAACAAGTTTTAGTTGAAACTCTGCACGTCTGTAGTTCAGAACGGCGCCGTCAGATGTCGTAATTCCTGGCCGAGGGGTGGGTGTGCCGACGAGTACCTACCATCGTGTTACACAAAGGATCCACTCTCAGAATACACCAATTTTGTACTTGTATGGTTTCCGTTGCTTTTTGGTTCAAAAAAGTTGCATTTCGAGTTGAAATGAGACTTAAGTATCATGCTAATTAAAAGCTAGGTTAATGACAGTAATTAAAATATATTCGTCATGTATTTGTATGAAACTCGTCAGGTATCTCGTGTAAATGAGTGAACATCTAAAATGAAGTTTTCCATGTAATTTAACGAGTAATATATATATATATATATATATTTAACACCATAAATTATGAGAATGTTTAGTGCGTATTATTGTCTTTATTGGAAAACTAGCTTTTGCCCGCGACTTTGTCCGCGTGGAATAGTTACTTTGAGTTAACGTTAATACGCAGTGGAAGCTCTCAAAAGGAAAAATAGCCCCTATTTTGAAACATAATTCATGGTTGCTCCGCTCCTATTGGTCTTACCGTGATGATATATAGTCTATAGCCTTCCTCGATAAATGAGCTATCTAACACTGAAATACTTTTTTTAAATCAGACCAGTAGTTCCCGAGATTAACGCGTTTAACCAAACAAACCTTCCATGTTTATAATATTAGTATAGATTATATTTCTATGGAATTATTTAGTTCTGTTTATTCAATAAATGTACTTGACGATGTGTTAAGTACATCTTTATATACAAATTTCTTCTGTGAGTGTGTATGTCACTGAACTCCGCCAAAACGGCTGGCCCGATTTTCATGAAATTTTGAGGGCGTGTTCCAGTAGATCCGAGAATGGTTTAGATTGACAATAGAAGCCGGTAGGTGGCGCTGCGGTTGAATTATAGATATATTTTTTTATTATCAAGGCAGGACAACGTCCGCCCAGCCGGCTAGTAATATATAAAATAATATTTGGTATGTATTTATACAATTAAATACCATATATTTATTAATAATCTCGTGCAGATTTTGCTAAACTATAGTATCCTATCTAACACGATATCTTTTTTTATTGAGTCTCGACATAAAGTCTAATCTCGGATTCTCGTTTTTCCGTTTCATTTGCGAATGCCTTCATTATCTTCCTCTTGTTCAACGTAACTGTTATTTGATTTTACGACCTGTCTTATCTATGTCATTTGTGTAAGTAATTATATTGGTGCTTATCGGGTTTTACTACGTCGACGATGAAAGCAAGAAGAAACTCTTAATTTTACATACTGAAAGCATTTCAATACTGTGCTAAGGGTGCTAAAGTATAACTAATATAATAAACTAGCTGATATCCGCGACTTCGCCTGTGTCGTTTGTTATTTCATTCATTTTGTTATATCTCAAAGGAATTCGTCAGCGTTTTCAACGAGAGCTCGCAAGTGGCTTGACTTTTTTTAATACTTCCAACAGATATCGTAAAATAACAACCGATTTACAACAAAAAAAGTGTGTGTGTACTTATGTACACGCGTTAGAAGTTATATTTCTTTAGCGTAACAAACAAAACATATTTTCATAAATTTTATCATTCGCCTTATTCTACGTTTGTAGAAAAAACGACACTAACAATAGAAAAAAAGGTATTTAATACATTGAAAGTTTTGATACAAAGAAATACAAACAACAAATAAAAAAAAAACAAAACGTTGACTATAACTAACTTCAGGGTGTCGGTTTTTCGTGACGGTGTGCTCGCGCATCGTAAAAACTTACTCTCATCATTTTTCCCTAACACGCCAAAAGAAGTATAAGTTCAATAATTGGCAGAGAATATACTCAAACCTTCCTCGGGAGTCACTCTATCTATTAATGAAAATTAAAATCCGTTCAATAGTCTTTGAGTTTATCGCGAACAGTAAAGACATACAGACAGACAGTCCCGACGGAGGACTTTGTTTTATAATATGCAGTGATGTGAAACTGAGTTTGTTTGTTATGTTGTCACTCCTTAAATACTCGACCGATTATAGTGAAATTTTGTATACACGTTGTTATTAAGGGTATGAAAAAGGACATAGGGTTCCCGACAAATAGTACTGCTCCAGAGGGAGATGTCAACTTTACAACAACGTGAGTGAAGCCGCGAGTAAAAACAATATTTTTTCATATCAAAATGATGTACAAATAGAGAAAATATTTTTTTTCCCAGTTTCTTAAATCGGTAACACTTCTAGAAATTCGGCTGAGAAATATAGGGAGAATATGTTCTTAACCATTTCCTCACTGCCTATTTATACATAGATTTAGATTAACTTGTTAACTTTATTTAAATTACATTATAATCGTTCATTGACGAATAATGACATGATATGAAATCGATGGACATTTATAAGCTAGACTTTTCGATGTGGAAGAATCTCGCATCGAAATCACATCATGTTGGTTGCATATTTCCTAAAAGTAGCTCCGAGTAGCTGCTGATTAAATCTGTGGTTAAAGAGAAGGTGGTTAAAGCCCTATCCTTGTGTTCCCACAGCTATATTTGTAAATCAATTCCCCTAGACCTAATATGTTCCCATCTTCAGGCGCATAGTTTTTTTATCGTTAATTTAGACTGTACTAGATTTTGTTCGCAGCTTCACTTGCATTAATTGCATTAATATTTCATGTTGGTGCATTGAGTAGTTAATGAGTGAAAGCGTAACAAAAAAAAACAAACCCACTTTCGCATGTAGGGACGCACACTTGCATATCTATAGAATGCATACTATGGATATGCAGGGGTCAAAGTCCACTCACCGTTTTCCCGTCCCAATGTAATAAGCTATACCGCAGTCCGGTTGTAGAGATAGATGTAATCAGACGTGTATAATAAATACGTGTTTTACTTTAACTCATTAGTGAATAATATGCAAAGATTGTGAAAGAAGAATAAACTCGTAATCGTAAAATATTGACTTTTATTCGATAGTCCAACCGGGCTCACACAACTAAAGACAATAACATCAAATACACCTAAACGCATATTAATTAAAAATAAAAAGCGTTAAAAAATTATTAAACTCATAAATATACATAATATGATTACAAAGTAATTCCCAAGTATTTGGGTGCAGGTGAACGTATCGTATAATAGACTGGGTGCCCATTTGCTAGATTACATTCCTTCAATTGGTTTTTCAAGTCCCAGGACTCATTAAACGGAATGAGTATATTTTTCCTTTTACGCCTACATCCCACAAAGTGCTTTTCTTTATAGACTTTTCCTATTAGTTAATTGTAATATAATTAAATTTCTATTGGATACAGTTTCAGATCTATATTTTTAACCTACGTATTTTTGGAATAGTTATAATAAATATGCTATTTATATGTATAAAAACTCACATAAAATGTACTTACTATTTTGTGTACCTGCTATTTTTGCTACTTCTTTCTCGTGAAGTTTGTTTTATTGGAATTACGTCTTGTATTGTATTATTTCTAGATAACCGTTAAATTTTTTAATTGTAATTACGTCATTGCTACTACTCCTAACAAACCTTTTACTGGTTTTGAGTTATCGTTTAAACTTTATTATTACTGCTTATATTCTTTCGGAAATTTAAATATAAACACATACATCGAATGTACTATTTTATGTACCTGTTGTTCTTGCTACCTTCTTATTACTTGTTTGTGAATCCTTTATTGTAAAAATAGTTTCATTATTTTATTGGAATTACGTGTTGTATTTGGGTTAATTCTAGACCGCCTTTAGATTTTTTTATTTTTTTTATTTCATAGTTGGCAAACGAACAGGTGGGTCACCTGATGTTAAGTGATCACCACCGTCCATGGACACTAATAACATCCGAGGAGTCGCAAGTGCGTTGCCACCCTTTGGGGAGAAGGGTTAGGGCAGGGAGAGGAGAGACGAGAGGGGAGGGGAGGTGGGCCTCCGGCACTCTCACTGACCGAACGAAACGCAACAATGCAAGCACTGTTACTTCACGTCGGTTTTCTATGAGCGGGTGGTACTATACCGGGCGAGCCGACCCATTCGTGCTGAAACCAATAATAGCTTCAGCGTGGCTCTACCACCATTAGTAATTACGTTACTCTTACTAATCCCTACAATCCTTTTACTAATTTGGATGATGACCATTAAGATGTTATCGTTACTGTTTAACGTCTTTGGGTAATCTTAATAATTTATACTTAATGTAGTCATATATAATGCTGTGAAAGACCCTATATTTACAATAAAGGTTTCGTCAGTATTGCATGTTTGGGTAAACGATATACAATCCAATTTTATTTATATGTACAGATTTGATGTTCAATCGAGTGTAATAAATATAACATCTATTAAAACTGATAAAATGAGACACTCAACTGCACATAAAGGTTTAATTTATAATATATTACAATAAAATAGACGGAGCACACAATGACTTGACACGTAACGATGCAAGAGAGAGAGCCACGATCTTGTTACATAGCAGAGTCGCGATTCAGTCGATTGCTAATATGTTCCTAGCAGGCGCATATTACAGTTGGTTTGCGCTCATAATTTCATCATCCTCCCCTGGGCGCAAACCCATTGCATTACAAAAGGCTTTATGTTTTGGCCGGTGTAACCCTTTCGTAAGTGCATCAGCAACCATATCTTCAGTTTTCTTGTACAGCACCGATATCTGTTTGCTAGCGATCTTCTCCCTCAGAAAATGGTACCGGACATCTATATGTTTGCTTCGTGTATGGTAGGTCTCGTTACCTGAAATACTAATTGCACTTTGATTATCGCAGTACATACAGAGTGGAGTAGCTTTACTTTCAGGCCAGAAGTTTTCTTCTAACTGCTTAAGCCACAGTGCTTCTTGAATGGAGTAGGCAAGTGACATATATTCGGCCTCTGTGCTTGATAAGGCAATAGTTTGTTGCTTCTTTGATGCCCAACTTATAGCTGCACCCTGAAAAATAAAAATATATCCTGTGCAGGATCTTCTATCCGCCGAGTCACTTGCCCAGTCTGCATCACAATAACCAGTGATATTATTATTATTCTTTTTGAATAATAGCTGTGTATTTTTGGTTGCTTGTAAGTAACGAAATACTCTCTTCACAGCATTCCAATGAGTGACAGTTGGCTGACTGTTAAATCTACTCAATGAGTTGACAATATATGTTATGTCAGGTCTGGTACCTTGCGATAAGTATAAGAGGCATCCTATTGCTTCCTGGTATGGAGTGTCTAGAAGTATATCATCTTCCTTTTCTGCCTTTCTTAATTGTATATTCGGATCACAGGGTGTCCACACAGGTTTGCATTCACTCATTCCAAAACGAGATAATATTTTCTTAATGTAAAAAGTTTGGTCAAGAGATATTTGATTTTCATTTTGTTTAATTCTAAAACCAATACATTGTCTTGCTTGACCTAAATCCTTCATACTAAATTTTTGCTTCAATTTTTCCTTTATTACTGTTGTAGTTTCTTCATTATTATAAAAGTAGAGCAGATCGTCTACATATACAGCTATAAATAAAATGTTATTCTTAGATATATAATAATAAATGCAAGGATCAACTTGTGAACGTTTCATTCCAATTTCAACAAGAGCTATGTTTAACTTTTTGTTCCACTGTCTACTAGCCTGCTTCAGGCCATAGAGAGATTTGTTTAATTTGCACACCTTTTCTCCTTGCTCAAACAATGGAGGCTGTGACATGAAAATCTCCTCTTCTACATCTCCTTGCAAAAATGCTGTTACAGCATCCATTTGACAGATTTTTAGTCCATATTTTGCTGCTAATCCAATAAGATATCTGATTGATGTGTAACGAACAACAGGCGCATATATTTCATGATAATCTATTCCTTTTGTTTGCTTGTACCCCTTGATTACAAGTCTTGCTTTATAACGCATCACACAACCATTTTCATCAATTTTGGTTTTAAAAACCCATTTAGAGGGAATCTTCTTTTTATCTTTGGGTAAGTCAACCAATGACCATGTATCATTTTTGAGAAGTGATTGGTATTCATCATGCATAGCCTGTTTCCACTTTCCTGCATGGTCACTTTCCAATGCTTCATCAAGACTTTGTGGATCATTATTAAGTAGACTTGTTGTTGACTCACTAATCTTACACATGAAAGATGTGTCCATAGTATTAATTATCTCTTCTCGACGTTTTGAGCGGGTATTCCCAGTGACATTCACAGGGGTGCTGCAGCTGAAATCGACATCAGGTGTGTATGTTTCATCTGCAGGATCTTCATAACTACTTGATGTATCTGAAATAGTGACCGGAGTACTCACTGTCTGTGTTACATTGTCATTATTTACAGAGTTATCACCATTGTCAGTATTATTCTCACAATTAATTGAATTACTTTCCAAATTAGGTAAGTATGCTGTATTTTTATGTAAGTAGTTTTGTGTTTCTTTGTTTATTTCTGAACATATATTTTTGTTTTCTTCTTTTTCAGATTTTTCAGGTACATCATTTATTTGTTTTTGTACTGAATCAGTAACATATTTACGATTTACGGTAGCTTCTAAAAATACAACATCTCTGCTCATTAGAATTCTGTTTGTTTTGGGATCTATAAACCTATAGCCCTTCGTACAATCACTATACCCAACAAAAATTAACTCGCGTGATTTAGCATCCAGTTTCTGGCGACGTTCTTTAGGCACATGCACCATTGCTTTACATCCAAACACCCTCATGTTTCTCAAATCTGGCTTACTACCGGTCCACACTTCTTCTGGAGTGATGTCGGAGAGAGCATGTGTGGGGGAACGGTTGACTATGTAAGCCGCTGTTGCAACTGCTTCAGCCCAGAAATAATTCTGTAAATCAGCATTTAGAATCATACACTTAGCACGCTCTATGAGTGTGCGATTCATCCTCTCACTAAGACCATTTTGTTCTGGGGTGTAAGGGTTAGAAGTTTGATGTAGTATTCCATGTTGTTTAAGGTAAGTATCAAAGTTTTTGTTTATATACTCTTTTCCATTATCAGATCTAAATACCTTAATTTTTCTATTTACTTCATTTTCTACTCGATTTTTAAATTCAATAAATTTCTCCAGAACTTCAGATTTATTTTTAATAAAATAAACAAATACTTTTCGTGAAAAATCATCGATAAAACTTACAAAGTACCTGGCACCTCCAATTGAAGCTGTCTGCATCGGTCCACATACATCGGAGTGGATTCGCTCTAGCAACTCAGTTGCTCGGGAGCCTTCAGTTGGAAAGGGTTGTCTTGTCTGTTTACCCTCCAGACATGAAATACAGATACCATTAACTTTATCCTGAGACATTATCACGCCAGAAGCACAGTTTGGTAATTTTTTTAAATCTTGAAAATTGATGTGGCCCATTCGCTGGTGCCACAGATAAGTATCATCATCAGTCTTACCCATCAGAACTTGCATTTCTTGATATTTACAAGTATTTAACAGATATGTCTCATTGATTAATTCGGCCTTTGCAACTAACTTGTTACTCGGATTATATATTTGACAGCCATATTCATTAAATGTTACTCTGCATCCACTTTTAATTATTCTACTGACTGACAACAAATTTGTTTTTAATTCTGGTACATATAAGACATTCCTCACCTGTATACAATCGGTGCTGCCATCTTTTGCAACTACCTTGATACATACATTACCACAGCATTCAACCTTTAATATCTTGTTGTTAGCAATTCTTATGTTCGGTACAGATGAAGGAGTGACATCAGTGAGCCAGTCTCGGTGCATTGTCATGTGCATAGACGCCCCTGAGTCAACATGCCAAGAATAGAAATCATTTGTTATGGCTGCTGAAAATGCTGCGGCATAACCTGTTTTTTCATTCTTATTTGACTTCTTATGCCAACAATCTTTACTGAAATGTCCATACTTATTACAATTAAAACATCTAGGGCCTTTATTACTTTTTGATTGAGCATATTTGTGCTGATTATTGATTTTCTGGTAGTGTGGATTTTTATTTTTTGTGTAAAATGCGGTAGTGTCTGTATTCTTTACTTCTTGTAGTAATTTTGTTTTAATTAAATCTGCACTAATTTTTACACCTGAGCTCTCTGAAGCCATTATCATGGGACTGTATTCATTCGGCAGCCCAGCTAGCATCAGTGTCCCGAGCCATTCATCATCAACCGCAAAGTTTATATTTCTTAACTTATGTGCTGAGGACATGATCTTATTTATATAATCTTCAATGCTCATACTTGAATCTAGTGTTGTGTTTATCATGTCCTTTAATAAACCAACCTTTCTTAGCAGTCCGGAGTCTTCAAAAGCTGTACTTAAGTTATTCCATACTTCCTTAGATGTCTTTGCTTCCTGTACATGTATATATATTTTTGGATCGATAAGGAGTATTATTTTCGATTTAGCTTTTATATCCCTTTTTATGTCCGTTTCTGTTCCCAACACTATTTCCCACAAATCTTCATGCTGTAAATACGCTTTCACAGCAAAACTCCATGTGGACCAGTTCTCTCGGCCAGTAAGCTTATCAATCGACATCAGAGAGCCACTATGTGATGACATTGTGATGCTGAAAAAAAATGCTGAAAGGCAAACTCGCGTGCGACGTGACACTTTTGTAGGTTAAATTCACTGAATTTAATTTTTTACCTTTTTTACTTTCGCCCGTTATCCTGGAGAATCTCTTGCGTTTTATGGGATAAAGTATCCTAGATGTAACTTTATAATATAAGTTATTGCTGTATTAAGTTTCGTTCAGTACTTTCAGAGTGATACGTATTCACAGAGACGGATAGACAAAGGGACAGACGAAAATTGTAAATATATTATTTATGGCTTGTTGTATATCGATAACCACCTCGATTATAATTTTCGGAAAATATTTAATGTACAGATTTGGCCTAGTTGCAGTAGTATTATATGTATAGATGATTGGTACAATTTGGCAACACAAATTGGCATATGAGTATATAATTTGTTAAAGTTTTTTTTTATTACCAGGGTGAGACAACATCCACCGAGATTACTAGTTGAAACTAAAGCTAATACTTAAAACTACTACTACTGGTAACTAAAGAAATAAGAAAATTTCATTTATAATATTCTGTTATAGATTTATTTATTAATCTATACTAATATTATAAAGAGGTTAAAGTTTGTGACGTTGTGGCGTTGTAAGGGGTAATCTCAGGAACTACTGGTCCGATTTGAATAATTCTTTCAGTGTTATATTCATAGCTCATTCATCGAGAATGGTTATAGGATATATATCATCACGCTAAGGCCAATAGGAGCGGAGCACAGATGAAAAATATTTCAAAGTCGAGATGTTATTTTTTTTAGAGCTTTTGCTGTTTGTCAACTTTAGCCCAGAGTAGTAACTATTACTACGCGGACGAAGTCGCGGGCAGGGGCTATAATCTATATACTAATATTATAAAGAGGTAAAGTTTGTGAGTTTGTGACGTTGTAGGGGGTAATCTCAGGAACTACTAAACCAATTTTGAATTTTAAATTTTACCAATAGAAAGCCACGTTATTTGTGAGTGTCATACGCTATATATCATTACGCTAAGGGCAATAGGAGCGGAGCAATAATGAAAAATGTTTCAAAATCCGGGCTTTTTTTCCTTTCGAGAGCTTCCGCTTCTTAGCCCAAAATAACTATTCCGCGCGTACGAAGTCGCGGGCAGAAGCTATTAACTAATTATACTATATATAATCTATACTAATATTATAAAGAGGTAAAGTTTGTGAGGTTGTAGGGGGTAATATCTGGGGAATCGGAGAAAAATAGTCGAACTAAAACGTTTCTTACGAATGCTGCCTTAATTATGAGATATATATGATTGAGTTCTAGAGAAAAGTTGTAGCTTGATAATTCCTATTACTACCCAACGAAGTGGGCACGGGTCGGCTAGTTTATAATAAATGTATAAGTAATATTTGATGAACCTTAGATGTCTCTTTTAATTTAAGACGGCGAATTATACTCCCAAAATATTCCAAAATAATTTGCAACCACAGGCCATCCAGAAAGTCGTTACTAAGATATAAAAATTAATATAACATTTTTAATCATTCATTCCTATCAATATTAGCAATAAACACTACTTTATTTCATCTAAAAAAATACTATTCAAGTGGGGTATGTAAATATTAAATAGTGTTCTTTAATTACGTATATTTAAATTAACCTGCCAAATTAATTTGCCAAAAAATTATATCACGTACTTTACGGCGTATAACAGTGACTATGTATTTTCTCCATAAAGAGTGTGTGGATTTTTTTTTTTTTCGAACTGACTATGCTATTGACCTGGCAAGGTCTTTACAGCTTCACCGGACTACTAAGGTTGGAGCTTAAGGCTCACAACCGATTTTGGGTTTTGGGTAACAGACACAAGGGTGCACGCACACCTCGGCTTGGACTGTTACCGAAAAAAGACGCGTCTGTCTGTCCTAGCTAAACTATTCTAAGGTATTCATACATATATACATTTGTGAACCATGCAATGAAAATTGCATGATTCACCAATGAATACGTGTATATCGGAAATGAAACGAACTAAAACTATTCGATTCAGTTCGATTGAGGGAAAAAAAAGTAAACCCTCCCACAGTGTGTATGGATGTGCACGTGTGTGAGAGAGATAATCTCATATGCGTGTTCAAGTGATGTAGGTGAGTCACTGTATCGCGTAAATAATATCAAGAGGGCTCCGCGCGGGGACGACCTCGACTCGAGATATTATTAAGAGACCGCGAAGTGTGCGGGAGCTAATAGGGATCGAATTACAAAAGCGTGGGCGCGACACGCATTTTATAAGATTGAATTTAAATTTACCAACGGTGCCGGCACCGGTGTCTAAAAATAGACATAACAAAAATTATTATTATTGTTTGACGGTTATTTTTAGGGGGAAGATAGACGTAAATACGCGATTTACTCTATCTTATATTAGTTATTTATTTTTTAACAGCTGCTCGGGCGAGCCGTTGTAGGGTAGCCGCGATGGCTGGAAATCGAT
>MU159414.1:157020-193646 GCA_015888305.1 Antheraea pernyi | reverse complement strand
ACCTCCCTGCCAGAGGGGCAGGGGGGCGCGCCTTAATGAAGTTAACGGACTATCCCGAGTCCGGATCAAAGGGAGCTGTGGGCGAAGTGCAATGCCTCACAGGGGACCTACAGTGCCTAGGGGGAAGCCCTAACACTTCTTTCTTCTCTTCAGCCGGCGCGACGACACGACGACACGGAGAGAAGCACGCTGACGCACCGAAAAGTGCGATTTGCGTACTGACAAGTACGATTTCCTCTGTTCTGAAAAGAACAGGAAAACGATCGACGACAGACAAGATAGAAAGACAGACAAGATAGAAAATACGAAAACAATAAAAATAATCACGTACCGAGAGCACTTGCGAGCGCGCGTCCGGTTGCCACGAACACAACAATCGGACTCCCCCCGTGTGTGGATTTCTTGGTGGTAGTTATTTTATAGGCAGTTAATTTTGTTGTAATCCGCGAGGGCAACTCCTGTTTCCCCCCACGCCTAGAATTCTTTCTTTAACATACCGCTAGAGGGACGCGTAAGAGTCGCGCCGCCATTATTGTTTGTCGTATTATCAGGAGCTATGAAACAAGACTGCATCCACCGCAGCAGCATTGATACCAGTGATTGGACGCACATCTGCCAAGTATGTGTGTATGTTTTCTTTTTCCCATCTCAATCGATTGTATACCTTTGAATCCCGCGATTGAACATGTATCCGTAATACCCTTGCTCTCCCAGACCGCTAAAAATACACTCCACATCTCTCTTTATATTAAAACCGCAACCAATGAGGGTAAAGAAACAAGTGATTTGACCACCCTACCACCAGTTCAAGCCACTATTTTCTCCACTTGGGCATACTTTAAAATAGCGTAATAATATTACGGGTAATTTATTTCATACGTTGTTTAGAAATATAACAACTAATATATATGCCAGCATGATAAATAACCCCCATCTGACATTACAAGCAGTATTATAGGAGACCCTGTTAAATCAGAGATACAACGTAACGCCAGTCACCTGCCCCACATTGGACGGCTTTATGTCAACTTTACGCGACAGTTATTTCAACCGAGAGGCTCAAATGGCCCTCGAGCGTATTCTGGGAATGATATGTGGTTTTATAACATACTATCTAATGTCAGCGAATTCGCTTACCTGAAAATAACATTTGATGTACTGCAGGGACTGTCTTTTATTTTTTTTATTTCTCGAAAGTTATCTTCAATGCTTGACTTCTAAAAATAATTTTAATGATATGTACACTTAATTCTTACTGTGATTCAGTTTTATATTATTTTGAAATATCATACACGCCATCTATTGTATTTTAATGATACTACATTAGATAATTTCATGGTAAAACTAACAACAACTGTATACATACAATTTTAACTCAATTAAAGGCAGAGAATTCCAAGAAATAGACGTCAGTTTGACCGCCTCCTCCCACTGTAACCGGACCAGGGAAGATGGGTCGGGGGGCCCACCTTCCCATTGCACATGTCCGGCGGACGGAGGAGATGGCCGGTATGTACACGGCTGTCTCCTAACAAGACGGGGCCCGGTGGCGACCCTTTTGCTGCTAGGCCAACCGTTGGGGCGGCACGATGAAGTCTATAGAGATCTCGTGCCGCTCCAACTATAGCGGAAGACGTACACCGTGGGGTTTTAGTCCGTGCGAGTCGGACATAACTCACCCTCTCCTCCGGGAGGGTGGCGTATCCATAAGGGATTTCCCCACGTTAAAAGAAAAGAAAAGATTTTACCTTTCCATGTTCCGTCTGGTGCAGGTGACCGGGCACGGTTGCTTCGGTTGGTACCTGAACCGGATAGCACGCAGGGAGCCGACCGCCATATGCCATCAGTGCGGTGTTGACCCGGACACCGCGCAGAACACTCTGTTTGAGTGTACTACGTGGGAGGAGCAACGTCGCACTCTGGCTGCGGCGGTAGAGCAAGACCTCTCACTGCTGAGCGTAGTTTGACCGCCTCCTCTCACCGTAGCCAGACCTAGGGAAGATGGGTCGGGGGGAGGGGGTCATCCCGGCATGTACCCGGCTGTCTCTTAACAGGACGAGGCCCGGCGGCGGCGATTTCGCTGCTGGGCCAACCGGTGGAGCGGCACGATGAAGTCTATAGAGATCTCGTGCCCCCCCAACTTAGCGGCAGACGTACACCGTGGGGTTTTAATCCGTGCGAGTCGGACATAACCCACCCTCTCGCCCGAGAGGGTGGTGTATCCACAAGGGATTTCCCCACGTAAAAAAAAGATGATTTTACCTTCCTTACGGAAAGCACCTTTTTTTCTAAATAAAATGTACCCTATAATTCTTTTCTGTACCTCCGACTATATGTATGCAAAATTACATATTGATCGGTTGAGTAATTAAGGTGTGAAAATTTAATAAACAAACAAACTCATATTAGCATTTACTATATTAGTATGGAAAGATTTTTTTTTTTTTATGTCATAGGTGGCAAACGAACAGGTGGGTCACCTGATGTTAAGTGATCACCACCGTCCATGGACACTAACAACACCAGAGGAGTTGCTAGTGTGTTGCCACCCTTTAGGGGAAAGGATTAAGGGAGGGATAAGGAAAGGAACGAGGAGAGGGGAGGGGAGGTGGGCTTCCGGCGCTCTCACTGACCGAACGAAACGCAACAATGTAAGCACTGTTAGTTCACTTCGGTTTTCTATGAGAGGGTGGTACTACCCCGAGAGAGCCGACCCATTCATGCTGAAACCAGTAATAGTATCAGCGTGGCTCTACCACCATAAAGCGTGGCTCTACCACCATAAAAGAAGAAATATTAGTTAGGAAGTATTATAAATACATCTATTTGCTAATGATAAGAGCTCTGTTCGGGCATAGGTTGGTTAGAGGTAGGTAACATATTTTTTACACATTGTCTGTCAACGGAAAAATGGTGATGATCGTATACTTGCTCGGAGCCTTCGCTTACATTCGCTCATCGACACTACCATCAGGGCGGCCCGAAATTCTATTTTGTGTCTTGTATGTATACATTTTGGAAAACTGGTGCTCTCAGCAACGGTAACGGCGGTGAAGAAGACGTATCAGGTAAGTGAGCTTTTATCCCGATTGTAAGGAAATACTTTCGGCATATATTTTCAAGGGGTATCTACCTCCAGCTAATTTATATACCGTCCACTGCCTAGGCGAGATACACCGACCCACCCCAACCTTATTGACAAGAAAACTTCTTAACGGCTATAGCTTTGCAATATCGCAATTCAAAATATTGCAATATTCATATTTTTTTTTTCTTGGGGTACAATTATAGCTTGGAATAAGCTAGCTTATAATATTCAGTCTTTACATCCTGGCATACATTCCTATAAAAAAGAGAAAATATATAAATAATTATTTTTTTCAGTATTAAGTCAAGACAAGAATCTGCTCTTAGGTTCCCTGTTTATAGCAGTTTGCGTCTGCGGCTTATATTCAAGAGAATAAGCTCTCAGAGCGACCCTAATTTACGCGACATATGTGCATTAGGGACGATATAAAAGGGCAAAGATGGCATTTTGAATATTTAACGAGGTGAGGGAAAAGCTTTGTTGTGTCTAAATCTGGTTTTTCACGTTTTTCGTGTGTTGTATTTAAGTGTGTATGTATTCAGTTAAACTATATTATACAAAATGAATGTAGCACACCTAAGTATTCTTAAGTGATGAATAATTTTTACCTTATACATATAGTATTTTTGAGTACTTAGCGTGATATTCAGTAAGTATTGTAGATTGATATATTACTTAACTGAAATTTTGTGCCTACGTTAAAGCTATTAATTTATGCTCAATTAATTTATAAATTGGATCGATTTTTTTAATAGTTTATAGGCGAGCGTTTAAAGAAAGAAAGAAAAAACATTTATTTGCAACACACATAAGTGAATATGAAAACACGTATAATTAAAAAAGAAAAAACATACATATAAACAATGAAAAATAGAAATACAAATTGATGGTTAAGTGTGTGTGTGGCAAATGGGCTCCGAGTCAGCGTGTGTGCTGTTGGAGGTTAGTCGTTCAGCGCTGATTTTCACTCGGGACCCAGAGAGTTGTGTGTACACCGAGTGATGGTGTGCATATTAAATGTTATGTAGTTTATTCTCATTTGACTTTTAATGATGTCGTGGTCTAAAGTGGTAATCACGTAATACCTAAAGGAGGAATGGCTCTCAGGTCCAGCTGCCGGAACACACGAATAGATACTTGGCGATACATTTGCAACTTTAGAGAGGTAGCTAGCCAGGTGGATTTAGAAGAAGACCTACCATCATGATATTTTTTATTGTAGCACAGTAAAATGACTGCACTATGCCTGATAGTAAACACAGTACAATCCAAAAAACAAAGGCGACCACCGAGTGACATTCTATCCATAGCTGGTCGGCACTGTCATGCCGGCCTGCAAAAAGCTAGATATGCACAGGCTGATCCCGAAACGCGACCCGCAAAAGCGAATCACTATGACGGGCTTTTTCGCCATATACATGGTGGTTTCGACCCAGTCAGGCTGTAAAACCCTACCACCCCGCTGTCGCCATTACCTCTTTCGTTATACAGTTATGCACCACGTACAGATGAGCTTGGCTTGGGTGTCTCAAGTCTTATAATGTTATTCGACACCCCTTACACCTCTATTACACATTACTACTCTATTATACTTTCATGGTTTCTTTCACCAAAGCTACGACTTAGTGCAAGGGCTCTACGTCGACTGACGCGGCTACCAACCCGTTATAAACTAAGTCATCATCGCTTCGCATACATATGTCGACATCTACGCTACCTTACATCGCCCATACACACCACAGAGCGCATCATACGATTACGTCACTCCCTCTACTACTCGACTTTTTTGGGTATAAAAGGAACGAAGCGACCGCCAGTAAGATGTAGTCTTGTGAAGCTGTTAAGGCCTTGCTAGGTCAATAGCGTAGTCAGGTCGAAAAAAATAAGCTAGGCAGTCTTGACTCTAGCGCAGTGCAGTACACTTGTTGTACTCTGCTAGTAGCTTATCCTAGACTCTGGATAATTAATTTGTGTAATCGAATTTGTTATTATTTGTAACTAAATTAATTATCTAATGTTTTAAATAGATTAATGGTTTATTATTCTATATATAAACTTGTTATATTGCTATTTTGGCATCCTTTTAATTCAGTATGTCTGACCGACATATATTTCCTACACATACGGGTTAATTTTCTAAATATCTGAATTTATTTAGTCCAAAATTGTATGAGAAAGTAAAGAATTTTCTAGAGCATTACTTAGTCTAGATATAATTAAGCTTTCCATAAGAACTAAGTAATGATGATAAAATATAAAGGGATAAACTTGACAAGGGGTTAAGTAGTAGTGATAATATTTTAATTTACAGGAAAATAAAGGTAGCTAATTAATTTAGATTTAAAAAAATTAGTTCACGTGAAAATGAACGCCATTTTCAAGAGAGTAAGTCGCGGGCTAGTAAAAATAAATATCATATTACTAGGAAATATGCAAATGTAATTTCATTTCCAATATCGAAACAAAAGTTAAACGAAGCGTGGTTAAGGTATCTTTAAATCAGGGGAACATAAAAATCTTTTTTTTTTTATTATAAAGGAAAAGAACCAAACAAACAAAAAGATCTCATTATACAAAGTAAAATATGGTAACGTGAAAACGATTCGAATTCTTAACCTGATATTATTTTTTCCGATAAAAAAGCAATAATGCTAATGCCGGTGCGTTAAAATTCCGTAGCTCTATAATATTAGAAGGGGAGGTAAGATCAAATAGCAAGGCCGTTTACCCGGACTCTTTTCAAATTACCATGAAAGCTGCGGCCAGATAAAATCCGGTATCGTTAAGTTTTACGATCGGTCATGATTGCTGATAGCCGAACGTTGAATGCAAACCAGTTGATCAGATAACGAAAAAAATTCACAAAATATTTGAATAAACAGGGTATTTTACTAAAAGCACCTACTGATTGTATTTAACTTGGTTTTTTTACTTGTATTATATTGCGTTTAAAAATATTCATAAACGATAATGGGATTAATTCGTTTCTACATTTACTGAAAAACAAAAGGATTGTAATTAAAGCGTTAAGCGAATTACAGAAAATGTCTAATAATCATTTCAAATATTGTAGGTATGTCAAAATATATCAATGGTAATCAGTCCAATATCAAAAATGAAGTTGGTTAATTATTAATGATATTATAACTAACTAGCGGGCCCGGCAGACGTTGTCCCGCCCTGATTATAAAAAAATATATATACCAAAACGTTCCTCGTGCATCACTTTATCTACTGGTGAAAACCGCATAAAGATCCGTTCAGTAGTTTTTCAGTTTATCGCGAACAGACAGACAGTCAGACGCGGTAGGGGACTTTGTTTTATACTATCTAATGAAGATAGATTAGCGACATGATATTTTTTTACAAAACAAAGGGCACAATAACGTGGTGTACGTTGCTTAGGTACGGGCGGATTGACGAGCCAGTCGTTAAACATAAGCTAACTAGCCTAGTTTAACAAGGCGCTGTCGAAGCGCTTATGTAGTATCTATATATATACAATATCAATGGTTAATTACATTATTAAATAAAAAGAAAATAAACAATTCTTTGTTGAGATCAAAGAATCAAAAATGAATATATATTTTCAAAACATTTTGAACGAGAACTAACTATTCTCTTATAGAACAACAAACAAACTGTAACACAATGTGTTTTTTTTAATTGTAGCACGCAAAGTGACTGCACAGTGCTTGTTGGTAAGCATAGTACATTTCAAAAACAACGACGACCACCGAGTAATACACGCTCCTCCTTAGGTCGTCGTTGTCATGCCGGCCTTTGTAAATGCCTCTTCACGTTTTTACCGACCCTCCCGATGAAATAACGGCAGTGAACGATCAGTACCAGCCTGTCTCCAAACAGAGCGTGCTCACGCCCACGCCCGCGTAACCACAGATCACGCCGCCGCGGTTTTGGGGTAAATTTCGCTCCTGCACACCAGACTAGGCTCCCCTCGGAAGCGGCCCAAGCCTAGGTCCGTTCTCTCGGCGTGGAGCCTTTGAGTACGCTGCTCGCGCGATACAGTGACACAAAATCTTACAACACTGCAACAACATTACACATATCACCTCCACACATGTGCACGCACACCTGCTTACACATGATAGTGGAAGGGTTTTTATAAGAGTTGTTGAGGTATGTATGCTTGGTACACATATATGTTTCAATAATTCATATAAGTATGAATATGTAGCTAAGCTTAGGTTAGCTCAGATAAGTCGCGAATTGCATGAATCAGGCAACAGCCCAAGCCGATGTGTGCCGCGCACCCTTGAGTTAGTTGTCAAAATAAAATCGGCTGAGTGCCTTAAGCGCTCGCCTTTGCAGTCCGGTGAAACTGTTACGCCCTTGCTAGGTCAATAGCGTAGTCAGTTCGAAAAAAAAGCCTCTTCACGTTACGCTTGAAGGACCCTATATTATAGGAATAGGAGGTGTGTTGCGATAATAGACGTATATATAAAAATACTAACTGATACCGGCGACTTTGTCTGCGTAGTCTATTATCTTAACAATATATTCTATGTACAGAGAAAAAATAATAAACACCACACCATTTGTCCCACTTCTACACGGTAAGAATACATAAATCGCAGAAGGCTTAAATATATCGCTTATAAAAATCATAGTTACTTAAAACTTTAATAACCTTACATTCAATGAATGTCTAACAAGTAAAACTAAAAATATATTAAGGAATCAATAGTTTTGCATGATACGCGCACAACGACAGACTTTTAACATTTTATTTATATCGTTGGTGTTGCGAGAGACGAATATTTACAATTGTATCCAGTTGTTATATTAAAATCGGAAAATGTAATCTCTATTTGTCGTCTTCCAATGGCTGAAATCTTCGAAGCAACTGAATCGAAAAACAAGATAATCTTTTGAATTGTTTTTAATCCGGACTCGAGACTGATCGCTTTCGTATAAATCCTGCCGCAATAGGATAACACAGCTTGAAAAATGAAGCTTAATTTCAAAATCCATTACTTGCGGTTTCAATAAAAAAAAACTGTAATGAGATTCCCGCACAGTAATCACTTTTAGAACTCGTATTTTTCCTTGTTCGAATGAAAAATATAAGCATTTGTCCACGCTCGTCCTTTTAGCTTAATCGTTTTTATTTTTCGAAAGAAAACAAAGTGATTTATCTTATTAAAACGGTACTATATTGTAACGTAGGATTACAATAGATGTCTTGAATACTTCATTTAAATTATTCCTTATAAGTATTAAGAATTTAAATGTTTGTACTTTTTCGATTTTCGTAGTTAGTAATAAAAAAGATAATTTTTAGGAATGTCTGTCTGTCTGTTTGTATGAACACGCGTCACTGCTAATGTTCTGTGTTCACAAAAAATACACACCATGAAAATCATAAACCTTCACCTTCATTTCCCATTCTTGGAACTGTCTTCCTTTGTTTTGTTTTGTTTTCCTGGGGTACCAATAAACTATACATTTATATAATTTTTCTGTACCCTTATATGGCCTGTACAATTCTATTGTAGCTTTTTTTATCTTTGTTATACATTTGTTATATATATCTCATCTGTTTTCGTACTTAATTTCTTAATCTATCACTTTTACTTATATTGAGCTATCTATGGTGGTATATTATGTAGTTATATAATGAAAATATAGTTCCTTTGAGATGTAAGATATACATGTCAAAACTAATTAAACGTTAAGAATTAGAAATATGACCATTCGATGTGGAATATTCCGTAGATTGTTTCTAAGCTACTTATTTTTTGGATACCATTGAGCCTTTATCATTTTTCTAATGTCCAACGAAGCTGGCGGGAATTCGTTAGTAAGAACGTATGACAGAGTTACCTTGTAATGAATTACGCCTTTATAATTTTAAAGTGAAATTTCGACAATTATACGATGTTATTAGCATATGTTTTGGGGGTATTTTGGAACTCTATTCTAGGACCTGTAGTATACGATATATAAAATTAAGTGTACGGAATTCCGGCCATGAATCTGGGTTATTACTGATATACCGAGGAAGTACAAATTTAATTTGAAAGTAAATCGTACAGTAACATTTATTATCAAAGTTTAAAATAGTGTAAAGCTAAACAGAATACTTTGTGCGCTCTTACATGCAGTCTTTATATATAGTATGTTTGTTTAATTTTTCGAAAACTTTTATGCTTTACACGTGTGTAAAATTTTAAGGGTTAATTTACATTTACACAAAATTAAGGACGTGGAACGAGAATATAATATGTCGTAAACCCTAAAATATGCGTATTTAAGCGCCAGAGACGATGATAAACAAACAAAAGTTTTAATATGCCAAAATAATAAAAAACCTTTAACAAAACAAACAGTGTGAAACTACCTTTTTCTACAAACTGCGAGTGTTCCATAAAACTTGCTCTTTGACATAACAAGAAGATTTGATGAAAAGATGAAAATAAACAAGATACAAGTGCTACCGGAAATTAAAGGGACCGGCTCGTTTCCGGTCGTTGTTTTGATACTGGTGTTTGGTCGCTCGAGGCCAACAACAGCATACTGTTTAGAATACAAACAAACAAACGACCCGTGATAATGTTTCTGTTTGTTAACACGAAGGTTAGAGTGCGTCATATAGAGTGTTAAAGTTATTATTATGTAAATTTAATTTATTTTCATTTCATGCGTCGAAAGTAGTCAATTATATTAATACAAAAAATTGTGCATTGGTAGGGCTTTTCGGGAATCCGCCAAGCTAGCTACCACCCTCAGGTTGAAAATCTGCCACTAAGCACTGGTCGATATGTTCCAGCCGCTGCATAATAGTAGACAAATGAACAGATGGGTCTCCTGATGTTAGATGATCACCACCGTCCATAGACACTAACAACACCAGAGGAGTCGAAAGTGCGTTGCCCGTCTGTGTTTGGGGGTAAGGGAGTGGTGGGGGAGAGAAGAGGGGAGAGGAGGTGGGCCTCCGGCGCTCTCACTTTCCCAACGAAACGCAACAATGCAAGCACTGTTATTTCACGTCGGTTTTCTATGAGAGGGTGATAGTACCCCGGGCGAGCCGACCCATTCGTGCAGAATCCAATAATAGCTTCAGCGTGGCTCTACCACCTACTAATCTAATTCCACCCACTTAAATAATTCCACCCACCTAAATAATAGATTCCCAGTTAGGTTTATCATATTTATAAAAGTGGAATAAAAAAAAAACAGTAATAGAAGTCTGCGGTTATGTACGTACCATGCAAAAACTTATGGATAGATTTTGATCTGTTCTTTTTATTACAGACACTTAGTCTTTATGTACTCGTTAAAAATATAACACTATAAATTTTCATTTAATTAGAAAATACAAAATTTTTTAGAAACCAAGGCTTTTATAGCCGCTACAATAGATTAAAGGAAGTTTCTAAGAAAAGTATATTTTTGCTTTTATTTTTTTTAAATATTTTTTCCCTGAACATAAAATGTATTGTTAAGAACATAAATAATGTAGACGAATACCCGGGTATCAGTTAGTAATTATTATTTTAATGAGTACGTCTGAGAAGGTAATTTTCTTTATTACATTTTCACATACATAATTATACAATACAACCATATTATTTCTGTTTTTGCAATTTGTATCTGTACAATCCAATATTATGGTCGATTGTCATAATTCCATAATTAAATTACTTTTGAAAGACTACGACAAATTTAAGATATCAGTATTTATAGCAATCGATTCCTAATCCAAAATTCAAAATGGCGGATATTCTTATAAATCAGGATAATTAATTTTAGTCTGGATTTTATTGCTCA
Organism: Antheraea pernyi; assembly: GCA_015888305.1. Classification (NCBI taxonomy): domain Eukaryota; kingdom Metazoa; phylum Arthropoda; class Insecta; order Lepidoptera; family Saturniidae; genus Antheraea; species Antheraea pernyi. Next base: position 182,764 of record MU159414.1, on the reverse strand, counting down.
GTCAGTTGCTTTTTTAGAATTTACTATCTGTTATCCGAAGCATGAAGTAACTGATTTAAAATTATTTTCGGAGCACGTGGAGCTTTGTATGAACTAAATTGAATGAATCTTGCAAGGTTTGTTTCATGTTTCGTTTTTATTTTTTTGCCAAGTCAATACCAGTTGACATCACAACAACTACTGTTATTTAAATTGTACCTTACGTAGAGTGACGTCTCTCTATGGTGCTGTAATAAACAGAAAAAAAACTATAACAAAGAAATGAGGTGGATGACCAGAGCTCACGATATGAACGATATTAAATTTTGTACTGCGTTCGAATTTTAATGTCCACTCTTATTATCAGATACACGGTCGAATAAAACTGATCAAGTTAATTTGTACCCACAAATGAATTGATATTATTTCGCTTACATATTGTGATTGTGTCGGAAATTTAATTTCGAGGCATATAAGGAATTCATTACAGTTTCAATTTATTTAATTTCATTCATTCTGAAGAAATTAATTTCAATATAATTATGGTATAATAACTCGTAATAACATTGCTGCGATGCAGATAAGGAATATTTCACTCAAATAGCTACTGAGGATATATTACCAAAAGCTCTTTGACTAAAAATTATGTGAACTAAATCGCGATGGATTGAACATGTTTTTTCAATGTTGTCTTAATAACCACTGTCTACAACTACTGGCAAAAGGAGGTCACCATCGAACTAGCTGAAAGTCATCTTCAATATGATTCTAATGATCTGGAAAATGCCGCGAACGATCAACATTGTTTTTTTTGCTAGTATTATTTTTTAAGGATATTGTTTCATATACTTATACTATATTGGTATAGAAATTACAAATGTGATTAATTTCAACGATCACCTACTCGTATATTTGCACAGTATAATATGCGGGTGTTAAAGGGATGAGTGGGTTGTTGGTTACAGGCATGTCCCGAGCGGAACGTAGCAAATTAGGGTGAGTCCATCGGTAAGCCTATACTAATCTGCGGTATACGAAATATACCTGTCTTTATAGACAAAGTATTATTTTTTTAACAAATTCCTTAATATTTTTTGTACTTAGTAAAGATACAAACAAAATAAAATTATGTGTTGGTATATCTGAGGTTTATTAACAGTTAGATCGATCATCATAAATATTCTTTTCCGGGAACAATTTTTACGTCATTCATTCTACTATAACTAACCACTAGGTGGCGTTAATATTTAAAAAAAAGTTTTATTTTGATATTTAACGCAAACGAAGTCGCATATAATCGCTAGTCTCTTATAAGTCTTTATTAATCCTTATGGCTAACAGGTTAGCCTCAGTCTCAGATTACTTAACGATACTAACATTTTCAAACTTCGTCATACAATTTTTACGAATAACACGGAAATTTCGAGTCAAATTTACCTAATTCCATTAAATCACAGGCGGCAGTCAACGTGTAGGTACTAATTAGTGTGAGAAAACTGATTAAGACCTGTGCGAAAGCAAAGGTTTCCACTTCCATTGCAAACAAAGAGCTTGAATAACGAAACAGTTGAATTGGGACTCATTAGCGGCGCTTTGAGTTGACTTGTTTGATATATACCCATTGAATTGTCATTCGGTGCTCACAAATATGTCTTGTAAATGAGTAGAAATAGGTTTCTTTTGCCGAATAATTGATGAGTGAGATGAGAAATCACTACTTGAACCGCAATAGCAAAAATGTATTTCTAAAAAAAACTGTTTATTCATCTATCTTGTATACAAATAAAATGGTAGAGGTTTACTGTTGCCAATTTATCGCTATTTATTGATATTGATTGAATTTCAATATAAAATATTAATATTAGGTGTCCTCTTATACTACGCGTCGCTAGTCTAATGCAAGCCGCGCAAACGCAATAGTTTGGTCACGCTTACTAGCATGTCAAGAGGTGGTAGAGCCACGCTGAAGTTATTACTGGTTTCAGCATGAAGGGTCGGCTTGCCTGGGGTACTGCCTCTCTCTCACAGAAAACCGACGTGAAGTAACAGTGCTTGCATTGTTGCGTTTCATTCGGTCAGTAAGAGCGCCGGAGGCCTACCTCCCCTCCCCTCTCCTCTACCCCACCCCTCCGTTTGCCCCAAACACAGAGTAGCAACGTACTTGCGACTCTTCTAGTGTTGCAAGTGTCTATGGACGGTGCTCATTTAACATCAGGTGACTCACTTGTTCGTTTGCCTCCTATGATATAAAAAAATGGCATGACGCGAAATGATTAACTTATCTCCTGCCAAAAATACCGTTAAATGTGCCTAAACAAGTGTTTATTTTATAAACTATCGCGATAGCTTCATTATATCCTAATAATTCTCCTTCATTAATCCTAAATAATGTATGTAGGCTCCTGGCCGTTTTCGGCCACAGCGACTGCTTCAACTTGCGTTTTAAATAATATTGTAAATGCGAAAAGAGTGTCTTTTATTACACTTTCAATCTATGACTTCTAAATCGGTCGTTCCGAAAATTTCTAAACACGTTGTCATGGGTACAGAAAAAAATGTAGGGTACCTCTCATCCAGACAAAATGTACCGCTTCCAAGCAATAGATGAAATGTATATTAATTTGATCAAATGTATCAAATTTCATGATGACCGGTTCATTAAGTGTGAATGTGTAACAAACTCATCTTCGCATTTATAAAGTGAGTTATGATTTTAATGCAAACGGTGATTTATGCAAGTAGTTTTGATTCTGATAATATATGAAATACAATGTGAGTTATTTATTGTTTATTTTCTGCTCAACAGTTTCTTTTGGGTATAGAAAAATCCCCGCTTGAAATTTGTTTATTTCAGTTACAATAAATACCTCAAGAGTTACCTTGCAAATGATACGGGGATTTTTTTGTCAAAAATGATTCTTATAGGCAGATAAATTCTCTATAAAATTTCCTTTCTACACCATTTCCTTAGCCTTAAATCTGATTAATAAAGTTGATGAAAAATATTCTACTGTCTAGACAACGAGTAAAATGGAATTCTAAGACAAGTTTCATTAGAATCCAGTTCGTCCTTCGAATTTATTGAAGGAAAAACTTCTATTACCATTATTTATTTTTAAATATAAAGACGTGTTCCGTATCAGTAATATTTGCTATCATTAATATTTATGGTACAGCATGTATTCATTTAAAAGTCATATAAATTGCTTATATTTTCACTGATGTATTAAAAATACATAATATATTGCAGACCTACGCAGAGCCGACACTTACAAGATTAGATTTATGTTCTGATAAATGGTCGTACTGTGAAATTACATTTTGTAAAGATACATTTTTTCTAGATGTTTCATTGATTTTAAAATTATAGTTATGAAAGCTAGTTAGTCGTTAATATTAGAATTTATAATTAATAAGAATAAATAAAGAAAATATATAAAACGTGTATATAAGCGGTAAATATCGGAAATAAATAGTATGCAGCTCACGCAGAAACAGAGAAATGTATAGTATATGCACACAGATATACAAGGGAGTTGAAGCGGTAAGAGGGCATGATGGTATAAGAGAACGTCATGCCGTTTACGTGACGAGACACCGATAGATGTTTCATATTAAAAAAATTCTTCGATCAACAATAACTAGATAAAGGGTCACGTACAAAATCGATGCCAAAAATTGTACGCGTAAATATATACTTATGTGTAGCTATTTTTTAAGTAGCGAAGTAGCTAAGAAAGGGAGAAAAAAAGTTTTAATAAAACAGTTTTAAGTTCAACCTAATTACAATCATAACACCTTGTAATAAAGTCACAAATGTTCAAAATATTATTTAATACTTACGATAAAACGAGCAAAGCAATAAATTACTCAAAATGAAAAGATAACATAAACAACATTTAGTGTGAATTCAACCTTAACACGTAATGAATAAAGTACGTTTTCCCGTTATTGTGCGTGTTTGTGACGGACGAGGCCAAACATTTGTATCACAGGTTTATTACAGGTAATTTTGTTCAAAGTTTGATAGTATTTGTTAGTTTAAAGCTTAAAATATAACTTATTCATCGTGTATTTAGCAAAAGTTAGATACTCCGGCCGTTAAATTGCTGTTTCGGGTATTATTTTTGCATCTTTTGAATACACTGCGGCGTGTGAAATGTGCTTGCATTGGCTGTGTTTCAAACAAACTAAACAAAATAAAAACTTACATTTCAAGTGAGCCGTTATTTACCGAGACGTATTTTTCGCGCCGACCTGATATCTAGTTATTGTTGATCGAAGAAAAATTTGAACGATAACAGTAGTATACATACTATGAGTAGATGCTAATCTGGATGAAAGTGGAAATAATGAATACCCTGGGATTGTAATTAGAACTAACAAATTGTTTCGGTTTCAAAGCAAGTATGTTTAACTACCGTCAGGGATATCAGCTAGTTGGTACCTAATCCCAAATCGCATAGATAATTGGATTTCTAGTACAATTACGAAGCAAGATTCCCAAAGCCGCCACTGATTGACACTGGGACCTAATCCCGTAGATTCTAATTCTACGACGCACTGCCGGTACCTTTAATGAACAAGTGTGGACTTTACTCTTGTACTCCTAATTACTAAAAGTAGTTATAACTACGACAACCTATACTGTAATATAATTGAAATTATTCTGCTAGCGATTATACGTTATTTTTATCGACAGTGACAAAAAGCGGCCGGTGTTGTTGTAACATATGAATAAGCAGGAGTTTTGTATATATGTGAGACAGAGCGGACACTTTACGTCACTTATGAATAATACATTTACGATTATGATCGTTATACGTTCATCATAAATTTCACTTTTAGTAAGTAATATTTAATCTATTCACGTAAGTTATATATATTTAGAGGGCTCACGTAGGAAACGCTATCTGGTCCATTAAAAGAGGAAACACTCATTAATGAGGTCTTGTCTTGGCCTTGTTCCTACGAGGCTTTTTATACTTTACAAAACGAGGTTTTAGTTCGTTCTTTAGAGACTTTTGTTTGTCAAGTTACGCAATGAGGTGACGTGTATCCTGTAACCAAGTGCATTCAACCACTGTGCATGTATCGCGCATGCTCGTTACAGTGACTCTTTTTAATTGCTCGCGATTCGGGATCAGCCAGAGTGCACCCAGCAGTCTAGAAGATTGCAAACCGTTGCTAACAATTTGTCGTACTTCGATAGGAAAAAAATAGTCAACGTATTTCAGACTATTAATAGATAGATCTATCAACGGTTGCTAGTTCTCTGATGTGAGTGCGAGTGTTTTGTGTTGGCTATCTCACATTTAATTTTTCCTGTCAAAAAATGTTATATATTCAGAATAGCAGTGTGTCATATACTATACGGATTTGATCACGTAAACAGCTACAGTTTGTATTGGTCGTTAGCAGGTAGTTGTAGACTCGCGCCTAATTACTAATTGCGATTACATATACCAAATACGATGATACCTTTCATTAAATTCTAATGTATAGTATGAGAAATTCGCAGTGTAGGTTTACTTGAGGTCATCTTATAATAGTAATAGTCTATTTACTCTGTGTATGCATAGAGTTATAATTAACTGTTGTAGTATTCAATTATGTAATTAAAAATGTAGAAAGTTTCAATGCAATCGCACGAACGATGTGGGTAGAATTAAAACCTGAACATACATTATATATATGTTTTTACATTATGTGTCTATTATGTTGTAATAATTAAAAAAAAAGTTAGTTATTATGAAAAGATAAACCAGATCGAGTTCCTTGCCGGTTCTTCTTGATGACTGGATTGTTTTCCGAACCGGTGGTAGTTTTGACGTTCATAAGTGCCTTCTCAGGGCCTAAATTGAATAAAGAGTATTTTGATTTTCAATTCATTTGATATAATTAGAAATATGATTATGAACGAATTAGTATTTTAGCATATGCAATAGGATAACACTATGCAGGTATCCCTATACTGCAGTATGTGAAGAATGTTCTAAATATAGTATTTTCGTTGTAGTAAAAATTATTGGATATCTTTAAAGGTAAGTGCTGCATACGAAATCGTTATACATTAGTTATATATATATAATTGATGTCAATATAAACATTTTAATTGCCCTATAACAAACTAGCGACCGGTTAGCTCATGATTTCTTTGCGTTAAATACAGTACAAGATTTAAAAGAATACAAAATAGAAACAATATAGCTTAACGTCAAACATATTCATAAACTTTGCTTCCTAATAATATTTTTAGGTCTTATAGAAGTGATATAATTTAGCAGATATTTTATGAGCAAATAAACGTCTAAATGAATAAATACATGTTTCGGGTCCTTTCGTTTCTATTCCGCTTCGAAAATGTTCCGAGGGACTCACGTAAACGTAATTCAATTAAAAACATACCTAATTTGGTACGTATAACCGAGATATGTATAAAAGTATTTTAGTTTTGCAAATTATTTTTTATTTGAATATTATATAATTATGTTTGCTCTCACAAAATAAGCTATCAACTGGCAAACTGATAAAACTAACTTCTGTGGGTGAACCGATAGTAATAGCATTAAGTGAAAATAACAATTGATCCTATGATACAAAGGTTTTTTTTATGTCATACAGGCAAACGAACAGGTGGGTCACGTGATGTTAAGTGATCACCACCGTCCATAGACACTAACAACACCAGGGGAGTCGAAAGTACGTTGCCAGTCTGTGTTTAGGAGAAAGGGAGGGAGGAGATGAGGAGGGAGGGGTGAGGTGGGCCTCCGACGCTCTCACTCACCGAACGAAACATAACAATACAAGCACTGTTACTTCACGTCGGTTTTTTATGAGAGGATGGTAGTACCCTGAGCGAGCGGTTATTCATGCTGAACCCAGTAATACCTTCAGCGTGGCTCTACCACCTACTATGGTTATTTATTTGATTACCTTGGTAGTTTTTATCACGCTTTTATTAGCTTCACCTGTATGTATGTATGTAACCGACCCCTTTGAGCTCGATTTTGTTCTACTTTGAACGATCAGATTTAATTAAACTTTGCACACCTGTCAAAGGTCGATGACAATGCAATAATCCGAAAAAAAAGTTAAAAAAAATTAACTAAAAAATGAAAAATAAATAACATTTAAAAAAAAACTAAAAAAACACGCTTTCATAAAAAATCCAACTAAAAAAACAGAAAATAAAACTTAATAAATTTGGATTAAGAATAGTGTCATCATAGGCCTTTTCATCTGTAACAGATGATTTAAGTAGCATTCTGGCGGCACTTTCGTAAATGGCTGACAAGACCGATCCGAGAACGAATCACTCGGCCGCAAATTCGGCAAGTATGTACATCTGTACCCCCAGGTGGACGGGGGTAGGAGGCCTGCTCGTGACGCCTCATGCGTTTTTCTTCCAATTGCCGAAACCAGGTCTTGTCGTGCTTTGATTGGCCTTCGTGAATTAGACGACACCATTTAGCCCGGTCCAAGGCTAGCTCCTCCCATTGGCCGCTTGGGATATTGAATGTAGCCATGTCACGTTTAATGCAATCCTTAAAACGAAGCATAGGACGGCCAACAGACCTCTTTGCATGTGCAACCTCTCCAAGCAGAATTTGTCTTGGCAAACGAGTTCGTTCCATTCGATGCACGTGCCCTAACCAACGCAGTCGTCTCTGTTTGAGAATAGCGGTAATGCTAGGAAGCTGTGCCTTACTCAGGACGGACTCGTTTGTCACACGATCCTTCCACGTTATGCCCAGTATGTTTCGAAGACATCGCAAGTGGTATGTGTTCAGTCGGCGTTCTTGTTTTGCGTATGTTGTCCAGGATTCCGCTCCATACAAAAGCATACTTAGGATACATGATTGGTAGATATGCATTTTTGTTCTTACAGTAAGGTGCCTATTATCCCAAGCCCTTGTACGAAGTTTACCGAAAGTAGAGGCTGCTTTACCGATGCGGGAATCGATCTCAGCGTCAAGCGACAGATTGCTCGATACTTGCGAGCCTAGGTAACAAAACTTGTTGACTACCTCTAAAGGCGTACCGTTAAGTAAAACGATTGGTTGTTCTGAACACCCCTGCGCAAGAATAACGGTCTTCTTAACATTGATGGACATTGAGAATAGGTCACACGCTTTAGCGAATTTGTCCATCAGGCTCTGAAGCTGGTTTTGACCGTGGGCAATGAAGGCAGCGTCATCAGCGAAAAGAAGACTATGTACAAATAGATCCTCCCTAAAACGCTTAGACTTGAGTAACGAGATGTTGTATAGCCTACCATCAGAACGCGTATGTAGGTGGATGCCTTGCTGTTCTACCCCGAAAGCAACCTTTAAGAGTACTGAGAAAAATATCCCAAACAAGGTAGGAGCCAAAACACAACCTTGACGAACGCCACGACGCACTTCAAAAGATGCTGAAGCGTTACCGTTATGAAGTATTGAGGCTTCCATGCCCTCGTGGAATGACCGCACTATCTCTAAGAGTTTCGGTGGGCATCCAATTCTAGCAAGGATAGAGTACAGCCCTTCTCTGCTCACGGTGTCAAATGCCTTGTTCAGGTCTACAAACGCGACAATAAGGGGGGATTGTTGCTCTCTACACTTTTCTTGTAGCTGTCGAAGAGAGAATATCATATCGACAGTTGACCGTTGGGACCTAAAACCGCACTGTGCCTCAGGGTATATGCGATCAGCAAGCCTTTGCAGTTTGACCAAAACGGCCCTGGCGAAAGCTTTACCGACAATGCTAAGAAGGGATATTCCACGGTAACAGTTGCAGTCACCGCGGTCGCCTTTGCCTTTGTAGAGAGTGACGATGTTAGCATCGCGCATATCCTGTGGCACATAGCCTTTATTCCAACATTTGGCCAGGTGGTTATGAAGGGTGGGAAGGAGGCACTCAAGTTTGACAATTTCGGTGGTAATATTGTCTCTACCTGGACTCCGTCCGCATTTGAGCTGCTTCACAGCTAGATGAAGCTCTTCTACCGTGGGTGCGGCATCTAACTCGTACCAGGTCGGCAGGTTCGAGGTGAGTTCCATTATTTCTGGCTGAAGGTCTACACGTTCCGAATAAATCCCAGTGTAATGCTCCACCCATCTAGCCATCTGACGACTACTGTTTCCTATAACGGAGCCATCAACTTCCTTGAGAGGTGCCGTCTTCTTTGGAGTAGGTCCAAGAGCTTTCTTGATGCCTGCGTAAACTCCACCAATGTCCCCCACATCAGCGCACGCCTGAATGCTGTGGCATAGCTCGTACCAATACGCGTTTGCAAAAAAACGAGTGCTACGCTGAAGCTCGGCTTTTGCCTGCACGAGTTCCTTACGCTCCTTATCAAGAGGGTTAAGGCGGAAATTTAAAGCGGCTTGGCGTTTGGTGTTAATTAAGGGAAGTAGGTGCTCTTGATTGTCGAGAAACCAGTCTTGAGTGTTTGCTTTTTGATATCCAAAAGCTTTGCCGGCAGTGTCAGTCAAAAGAGATTTAATTTTTTCCCACTCGACTTCTACCGATGCCGAGCTGTCCCAGGTTACAACTTCCGCCCGAACCAAGGCCTCAAACGATTCCACTGCCTTCAAATTCCGGATCGTGCCGAGGCTAATTCTTTTCCGTTGAAATGAATTGGACGAATGGATTCTCTTTGGGACGAGTCGGACTTTGGAGACAAGAAGACTGTGGTCACTGTCACAGTCAGCGCTGTGAAACGTACGGGTATGGAGTGTTTCTCGCAAGTCTCTCCTTCTAATAATAGCAAGATCTAATTGGTGCCAGTGTTTAGATCGCGGATGCATCCAAGTAACTTTTTGCATCAATTTGCCTTTGAAGAAGGTGTTGGTTACACACAGCTGGTGTCTAGAACAAAACTCTAATAGTCTTTGCCCACTAGAGTTTAGTTTGCCTATGCCGTGTACACCGAGACATTCTGGCCAAGCTGTTACATCCTGACCGACACGAGCATTAAAATCACCCAAGATATGCAGTCTGTCAGTTGGGGGTACTGCGCGCACTGTTTCTTCGAGTTGGTCATAGAATTGGTCCTTGGTCTCAGGTGTCGAATTAAGCGTCGGTGCGTAAGCGGAGATTAAAGTGGAGAAGCCGTTTTTTGTGTTAAGACGCAAGACCATGATACGTTCAGACACACCCCTAGGTATTTCGACCGCACCAATTAGATTATTACGAACTGCGAAACCCACGCCGTGTTCTCGTGTTTCCTGGGCACTCTTTCCCTTCCAATAGAAAGTGTAGTTAGCTTCACGAATAGACCCTTCGTCCTCGATCCTGGTTTCTTGCAAGGCTGCAATATCGATATTGAGTCTGTTGAGCTCAATATCTATACTACAGGTTTTGCGCGGTTCTTGTGCGCAATTTGAGCTTCGGCAGATGTTTGCGAAGCCCGTCCTCATAGTTCGGACGTTCCATGACGCAAAGCGCATGTAGACTGCATTTTTGTAGGTTTCCAAGTTTTTACTTTTGGCAGGTGATTTAGGTCACAGCATCAACGTCCAGCTGTAGAGCTTGTGCTCCGTTCACCCAGACGGAACAAGTTGATGCTGAGGCGGATCAGTACCTTATTGATCGGGGGCTGCCCGACTTAAGCAGGCGGTAACTGATCAGTGGACCTACGATGGATCCTCCTACTGTCAAGAGTGGCCCCTGGCACCAGCACTTACGCCTATACGTGCCAGCTTATAACCGGTAACTGCCACTCCCCGTGTTGTTTTCCACTTGCAAAGCAGGTGGGCGAAGTGACCTCTTCGCAGATGCTACTGCGCCTGGGACAGACGACTTTATGGCAGCACGAGCTTGCCCAGTACCCGTGCCACCCTCTCCTCCTCCCCAGCAGGACCCACAGGAGAGACAAGTCAGTACATGTGGTGCTGGTTTGGTCGCAGGTACCTAGCTCATGCCTAAACGGAGGCACCGTTCCGGGTTTATTATCAGTTTTCCTTCTATTCAGAGTCTAGATGTTGGTTTCTGATGGTTGTGGATAACAGCGATTTTAAAGGACTGACAGGTTGGGACGCTGTTTGACCTATAAGCCCAACAACACGGGGTTTAGAGGAAAAAGGAGAAGGATACTACTGTCACGGAAAATAATGAAATGTGACACTAGCAGCTAGAGCAGTCCGGGGTCGCGTACCCGTAGTGAGCTCAGTCAGCTATCGGACAAATAACTGATAGATTCACCCTCTGAACGTAAGAATAAAGAAGAAAATAAAGAAGAATAGTGTAAATTAGAAATAAATGTATATTTTTGTAAAAATTGACAAAAAAATGATAAAAATACTGATATCTGGAGGTCATTATCATTTTATTGCGTGTTTTTTTAGTTTTTTTAAACTATTATTTATTATTGTTTATCCATAACAAACACTATCATCCCATTATCTTTTTCATTTCTTCTATAATTTACAAAACTGGTCCAAGCCGTAAGCCATTAATATTATAATTTATATTTACGACGAAAAGGGAAGCAGTCAATTTTATACAAGTCAGATAGCGTAATTTTATAAGGGTTGTTAACTTTACGACCGACTCAAATAATGTGTTTAACTGAGCCCCTGTTAACTGAGCTATCTATTTATAATATTTCGTTTGTTACGAGTGTTTTGTGTAAATAAACTTATAATTGTTATTTCGAATTACATAAAAGTATTTCATAATTAAAGTGATTTGAATTGTTCCTTATTAATATATAGTTGTAATAAAACATTTCTCGCTATTTATTTATCTATAACGGTTGTCAGATAATTCCACTTACCAGATTCATTTGGATATAGTTTCGCAAATTGTATTCGTGTTTTAGTGACTGCTGCTGTCCAATATTATTATGTAAAACTACGCATGACGTCAAGTGTTCAGCTGGGAAATATTATACAATATATTGTTTAGTCTACGAGATCAACCCTTAGATACACAATTGGACGTTTACGACGTAAATTTGTAAAAACTGTGGCACCAACCCCTGGAATTGGTGTCAGCCAGTCTTCACCATACATCCAGAAAGTTCCTCGACCACATTGTTTGCACCTAGATTATAAATATGGTTGCATACTGAACTCCAATGGCCATTGGTCATTGTTCATTAACCCTTAGATACAACATTGGACGTTTACGACGTAAATATATAAATACGGCGACACCAATCCCTGGAATTAGTGTCAACAAATGTTCGCCATTCGTCCTGAAAGTTCCTCGACCACTCTGTCTGGACCAAAATTATAAATAAGGTTTCATACTGAACTTCAATGGTCATTGTTCATTAATCCTTAGACACAACATCGACGTCTACGACGGAAATATATAAATACTGCGACACCAATCCCTGGAATTAGTGTCAGCCAGTCTTCGCCATTAGTCCAGAAAGTTCCTCGACCACTCTGTCTAGACCAAAATTACAAATAAGGTTGCGTACTGAACTTCAATGGTCATTGTTCATTAATCCTTAGACACAACATTGGACGTCTACGACGGAAATATATAAATACTGCAACACCAATCCATGGAATTAGTGTCAGCCAGTCTTCGCCATTAGTTCAGAAAGTTCCTCGACCACTCTGTCTAGACCAAAATTACAAATAAGGTTGCGTACTGAACTTCAATGGTCATTGTTCATTAATCCTTAGACACAACATTGGACGTCTACTACGGAAATATATAAATACTTCGACACCAATCCTTGGAATTAGTGTCAGCCAGTCTTCGCCATTAATCCAGAAAGTTCCTCGACCACTCTGTCTAGACCAAAATTATAAATAAGGTTGCGTACTGAACTTCAATGTTCATTTATTATTGGTCAATAATTAATAATCATATAAGTTTGTAAATTCAATACATATATATAACAAAGGAACGAACGAATTCAGTTTTTTTTTCTCGCACGAGTGTCTGTGTTACAGAAAAGGGAAAGGGCGGGGAGTAAGATGGGTAGCAAAATGGCCGGCAATATGAGATCATCACATTAGATTGGCCCATTTGTGAAACTCACGCTTTCGCGTTTCTTTGGACGCATATCTGTCCTTAACAGTTACGTTATAAATACGAATGTGAGTTTGTTTGTTTGTTACGCTTTCACGTCTTAACTAATCAACCGATCAGTATGAAATCGTTTTCGCTACGTCTTTTATAGACACGCTACGTATTAGAGGGTAGAACGTAATATTTATGTTAACACAGATACTTTTGAACAGTATCGGCATAAAAAATTAAATAATATATATATTTTTAATAATATCTTAAGATTTTTCAAAATCATAGTACCCTATATAGCACGATAATTCTTTTATTATATCTCGAAATAAAGTCTAATCTCGTTTTCCGTTTCATTTGCGAGTGCGCTCATTATCTTTCTCTCGTTCAACGTAACTGTTATTTGATTTTACGACCTGTCTTATCTATGTCATTTGTGTAAGTAATTATATTGGTGCTTATTGGAGTTTACTACATCGACAATGAAAGCAAGAAGGAAATTAGAGATAACTCTACGTCTTTATACTAGAACCATTTCAATACTGTGTTATAAGGGTCTTAAATTATCCTAACTAATATTATAAATGCAAAAATGTGTTTGTCCGTTCATTACGCTTTCACGACTTATTTACTCAACCGATCATCAAAAATTTCGTATACGTATCCAGAAAAAAGTACTGTTTCCTAGGGATTATTGAAGGGTCAAATCTACAAGCAAGCAAGTGAAGCCGCGAGCAAAAGCTAGTGAAATAATATTTCTGTTAAACTTTTATGAATACTATCATTACATAGTATAAAACAAATTCCTCTGTCACGCCTGTCTGTAGGTCTGTCTGTTCGCGATAAACTGAAAAACAACGGATTTTCATGCGGTTTTCACTAGTAGATAGCGGGATCACAGGAAGGAAGGTTTAGGTATATAGTTTATCTACGTGTTTTTTTTATTATCAGGGCGGGATAGCGTCCATCGTTTCCGCTAGTTAATGATAAAAATAGCTAATTAAAAAAGATTCATACCCTCGCTTTAACTTACTTTAGTTAATGACAAAACTAGTCCTGAATAAAAGGTTCAATAATAATAGCAATGTTGGTCTACCAACGTACCCTTTAAAATGGAATATATTATGTATATTTTATTTGAAGATTCCAGCTAGTTGCCTCGCTGTGGTCTACGCCGCTACGTTACAGGTGTGTTTCTGTTTTAATCTCCTAATGGGTGCCCGGTGCCGGCTTTTGCTTCCCACATTGTAAATACAAAACTAGAAAGGGCCTTTATTTTTGCAAGGGTTCTGTAGCATGTGTTATATACACATACCTGTATTAATATTGTCATTTTATAATGCCAAGGAAAAGTACGTAATGTTTATATTTCATAGTAGTAATAAGGGTGTAGAATAACAACGAAGACTTGAGACATCCAAGCCAACCTCACCTGCACGTGGTGCACCCTGCTGAATAACGAACGAGGCAATGGTGAAAACGGGGTGGTAGGGTTTTACAGCCCAACTGGGTCACAACCACCATGTATATGGCGAAAAAGCCCGTCATACTGATTCGCTTCTGCGGGTCGCGTTGCGGGATCAGCCTATGCATATCCATCCTTTCGCAGGCCGGCAAGACAGCGGCGACCGCCGATGGATACTGTGTCACTCGGTGGTCGCCATTGTTTTTGGATTGTACTGTGCTTACCATCAGGTACAGTGCAGTCATTTTGCCGTTCTACAATAAAAATAAAAAAAACGCTATGTGTAACTCAACAATCTCGTATCTTAAATTATTATTCAATTTATTATATTTACGAATCGCAAAATATTTTTATGATTTGTGTTAGGGCATTGACAAGGCTTATAGAATCATCGACACAATTTTGATTATATTTTTTGTGGACCCGACTTTTATGACAATCTTGCGATATCGACTGGATGATAGAAACCCTTTTTAACTGGGTACAAGAAACCCCTAGTGGCCGGGATATAGAAATCCGAATGTGTAAACAAGCACCGGTAATTTGGCGTTCCTCTTTACACCGCGATACAGCTGTACCAAGATATTGTACAGCGTCATCTATTGTTGCATTAACGAATTATCAATTTGGTTTGCTATTTCTACGTGTCAGTTAACTGGAAATGAATGAAGTAAGAAGTTTCCATTAGCCGAATAATTATGGTTCCGTGGTTGTGTGTTGGGATATCGCATAGATTAACTTACGTTCAAATCCTGGATTGGAAATATTGGTGAAGAAAAATATCATGTGATAGCTACTATCCTCAATTTGAAAATTTGTTGTTAAGCAGATATATGTGTAAGAATCTATAGGTGTGTTCCGATAGCTTTATTTGAATATGAGCCTCCGCCTATGTTTAGTGTGCTACCACATTGTCATATGATAATAGATGTTGTCGAACGTTGACACCTATAAAGCTTAAATGAAATCTAAATATGTATAAGTTTTGTAGTAACTTAATATGGTTAGTAGATAAATAAGTATATACTTCACCGATTATCAATGACTGTCCTCATTCGTTATTTTGTGCAGCAAATATTTACTTAGAAACCAATTTTTTTTATGTCATAAGAGGCAAACGAACAAGCGATTCACCTGAGGTTAAGTGATCACCGCCGTCCATAGACACTTATAACACCAGGTGAGTCGCGAGTGCGTTGCCGGTTTGTATTTGAGGAAGGGGATGGGCAGGGAAGGGCGAGGGGCGCGGAGAGGGGAGATGGGCCTCCAGCGCTCTCACTGACCAAACGAAACGCAACAATGTAAGCACTGTTACTTCACGTCGATTTTATGTGAGAGGGTGGTACTACTCCGGGTGAGCCGACCCATTAGTAATAGCTTCAGAGTGATTCTACCATCTACAAAGTTATTTTGCTAAGTTATTTACTGAAGATTGCTATTTGAAGCCAAGTTCTAGACTACAAATATATATTAAGGTTACATAAGAAGTCCGTGTCTGGATGTCATCAATTTGTCACACTGTTCAAGATGGTGACAATGATTGTACTTTGTATAATTGGAAGGATCTACGTCCTCTAACTGTCGACTAGTTTTGGATATCAAAGTTTCTAAAATAGCGGAGGCCACGGGTTCTATCCCACTAGGGATGAAAACTGTAGTTTGTTTGATTAGAGTTTCATAAATTATACGTTGCATACTCTACAGATAACTTATTACCGCCAGATACTAGCAACTACGCCCGACTTAGTTCGCATTAAATTATAACACAAAATTCATAAAGAATAAAAGCGTAGCGCTGCTATCTTATGGCGATTTATATAAAACTTTTTTATATAAAACACGTAGGTGATTCAAATTCCAGTTGTCATGCTGGTCTGTCAAATAGTATTGTAGTCTATCGATATGAAATAGATTATTATCCAACAACATTTTTATATAATATAGCCTCTGCCCGCGACTTCGTTTGCGTGGAATAGTTACTCTGGGCTAATGCTAACACGCAGCTGAAGCTCTGAAGAGGAAAACAATCGCGTTTTTGAAATATTCTTCATTGGTGCTCCGCTCCTGTTGGTCTTAGCGTGATGATACATAACCTATAACTTTTGTCATAAATGAGATATATAACACTGAAAGATTTTTTTAAATCGGTTCAGTACTTCCTGAGATTACCCCCATACAACGTCACAAACTCACAAACTTTACCTCTTTATAATATTAGTATTAGTATAGGTGTATTTTGCCTCGGGGCTTTGCTCGCTTTAGTGTACATTTCACTTATTCTTCGCCGAGAAATACTGTTTTTTTATGAATGGTGGTACCCTATGTCTTTTTCTACATTCCTGAAAACGTGTATGCAACATATCAAAATGATCGTTTTAGTTGTTAGGGTGAGAGAAAAAAAAAACATACAAATAGACCAACATACAGAAAAACAGACAAACGAACAAACAGATGAAGATCGTAATATCTAAAAAGAGCAATAATTTGTGTCCCCATATATCACTCTCTTTAGAAAGTTTTACCATAAAGTTTTAAACCATATATTCTTTACAAACAACGGCATTAATTAAATAAATTACATTCATTAAAAATGATTAACTGAAAATTATTTTAGTTAACATCGAACGTACGTCGATATCATAAGTAATTACTCACTGTGTTGTGCGTCAGGTTACGCTAAAATTAATTTGTAGGAGCGAACCCATATAAATACTCTTACTAAAATATTTAATAACATACGCTGTAATACAATAAATAATCCGCTTCCGTCATAAAATACTCTTAATAATGGTTATCATTTAATTTTTTTTTATTATTCATTAAAGGCAAACGAACAGGTCGATCACCTGATGTTAAGTGATCACCACCGTCCATAGACACAATGCAACACCAGAGAAGTCGCAAGTGCGTTGCCAGTCTGTGTGAAATTTGAGAGTTAATGCGTAAAAACTTTAATAGGTGCTTAAAGATATATTGGTCTACACAAGAAACAGTGTACAATGTATTCTATCTCATTCTTTCGCATATTAAATTCTATAATGTATATGTTTGTCTCTTTTTAATGTCGGTTTTTCGTTTCCTCGACTTTCAAATCACAACAGGGGTGTAGAAGATTCCACGTAAAAATAACCACTACGTTTATGTTGAGATTATATATATCGTTTTAGATATAAAACATTCATAGTAAGAAATAATTATCGCTCTTCCACAATCTCTCTAAATCCCTGATACCCTCGGATCCTAAACGTATTGTGAATTTTATCTGGTGCACTCTGCGTGCTCGCTAAAACGTTTGTAATTAAAAAAGGTGAACGCTCGCCATGGTTACTCGCTGACGGCAGAACTTTTATTACGATAGAAATGCGCGCTTTACAGTCGAGTTTCAACCGGAACGCAATATCATAAAATGTTTCATTTTTACTTTAACAACGAGCAGCCACCCGCGACTTATGCTGTGTTTGTAGATTTAAAAAGGATTAAATGTGCGCTGAGTCAATTCTTTTTTCTCTAAAATAAAAGTTTGCTTGATTTCTTCTTATAATATCAGGTATCTGCTAGTCACGGGTCCGTCAAAACCGTGACATTAGCTGGAACAAAGAATACGTATACTTTCATATACTTTTACTTTTACGTACGTAAGTATACTTTCATACCCATTTAGTAAAATGCTTTTTTTATATCATAGATGGCAAATGAACAGGTGAGTCACCTGATGTTAAGCGATCATCACCGTCCATAGACACTTGCAACACCAGGGTCATCGCAAGTAGCCAACCCATTCATACTGAAATCAGTAATAGATTCAGCGCAGCTCTACTACCTACTTTTTGACGTACAGTTCTATTTATTTTTATAAAAGACATACTCTCGATTTATTACTTTTATTGTTGGCATATATTATGTTAAGTATGTTTTCATATATATCAAGACAGTTATGGATAATTACGTAGATTAAAAAAGTGTGTGTGTACTTATCTACAAGCGTTAGAAGTTAAACATCTTTGGCGTAACAAGATCAAAATCTTTTCAATAATGTTAGCTTTCGCCTTATTCTACATTGGTAGAAAAAACGACACTAACAATAGAGAAAAGGTATTTAATACATTGCAAGTTTTAATACAAAGAAATAAAAACAACAAATATAAAGAAACAAAGTGTTGACTATAGCTAACTTCAGGGTGTCGGTTTTTCGTGTCGGTGTGCGCGCGCATCGTACAAATTTACTCTCATCATTTTTGCCTAACGCGCCAAAAGAAGAACTTTAAAAATGTTAATATAAAGTGTAATTTATCTATTCAATGATGTTAAAAATGCAATTTTATAATGCTTTTAAATTAAATTAAGGGTGTACAAATGTTTTACAAATCGTACCCAATGAATATTCAAAATAGTCGTCCAATAACACGAATTATTCGAGTGGTTCGGGTAACAGTCATTCAAATAATTCTGAGTATACGAATGAGTGGAACTATTTGAACTATTCTTCAGTGAATATTATTCTATTATTTATTACTTAATAGCTGATTCCCGCAACTTCGTCTGCGTATCTCTATTGTTTTGTTATATCTCAAAGGGATTGGCAGCATTTTCGACGAAAGCTCACAGGCGGCTTGACTTTGACGTCCAACTATTATATTTAAAGAAATTTACAAAAAATCTTAACACATTATATACCGAAGCCTCTTATGAATCATTCTATATATTGATGAAAACCGCATGAAAATCTGCTCAGTAGTTTTTTAATTTTTTACGAACAGACCGACATTACCGACCGACCGTAGTAATTACAAACATATTTCAAATATTCAAATTATTTGAACTGTTTGAATTATTCCAACAGTGAAAATTATAACTTAAATTATTTGAATCATTCTTAAGTAGATCGGATCACTTGAACATTATGACTTTTTCGAATCGAAATCAGCTAAATCGAAAGAGGTCGAGTTTGTCAGTGGTTGAATTTATATGGAATGCTCCATATGCTTTCTCAAACTAAACGTCCGAGTAAAATTGAAACGGCTGTCGCTTGTCTCAAATATTTGTCATCGATTTTATTGAGACTACTGCTGCCAGATTGAAGGTTTCTCGTAGTATTATCTACACTGCATGCTATTTTGTTTTTCCATAGCGCCAGAACAGTAATGATAAACTTTAACAAAAGAGAAGTGAATAACAATTCGTGAAATAAATAATACATATAAAATAAGTCGTTGCACTTAAAAATGAGCTAAATCCAGTTTTAATCGTTCATATAATAACATGTTTCATTTTTTTTTACATTTCCAGTTTTTAAACACACCTGTGAAATAAGGTTTTTAGTTTTATTTTTATGTACATACTAATGTACATATTTCACATGTATAAACTTTAAAGATCTTGAAAAATAATAGGAGCGACTAAAATTGGATTCAACTCATTTTAAAATATAACGACACTTATGTTAATTTGAAATCGCGGGACTAACTAGACGTACGAGTATATACAAAAAAAAAGTTGTTGTGTACTTATGTATACACGTTAGAAGTTATACTTCTCTGGCGTAACAAGATAAAAATCTTTTCAAAAAATTTCTACGTTTGTATAAAAAACGACACTAACAATAGAAAAAAGGTATTTAATACATTGAAAGTTTTAATACAAAGAAATACAAACAACTAATACAAAGAAACAAAATGTTAAGGATAGCTAACTTCTGTTTTTCGTGAGAGTTGTGCGCGCGCTTCGTAAAAATTTACTCTCATTTTTCCCTAACGCGCCAAAAGAAGTATTACTTCAAAAATATTATAAAAAAGAATATTATTATTATTATTATTACTATACCTGCTTCAGGAGGGGCATCAGGGGGTGATAGTAACTGTAACACAGTTTCTAACTACAGTAATTACTAGCGTTCATATTGTTAACTTTAAAATTATGTTCTTGTTTAAAAAGTTACGTAGCTGAATTTTGTAACATACATTATTTACCTTATAGACTAACTAATTAGTATAAAAATTGAATTAAGACCATTTGAGAAATAAATTTGTATTGTTATATTTTTAATCGATTATCTACATAAATAAAAATCAATTGCCGAATGTATGAAAGCCCATCACTTCAGGAAGACGGCGCAACTATTTAGCTAATTCGGTATTGATGTGTGTAATTATCAGGACAAGGTTTGTATGAAAGAAAATATTTGAAAAACCATATCTCTCTTGAGATCCTATGTCCCCAAACTATCGGGGCAGAGGGAAGACCATTGAGTCTATTTCAGTAATCGGTTTGATTTCAGGTATGTAGGCGATTAACTCTCAGTGCTCTAGACCAATTGTGGGGCTACCATCTCTAAGCCCATGGACTGGCTTGGTTTTATTACGGGTATCCTCCTTAGTGAGATGTTTTTTTTTCTTATGTTAAGAGGAGGCAAACAAACAGGTGGGTCACCTGATTTTAAGTGATCACCACCGCCCTTAGACACTAGCAACATCAGGGGAGTCGCAAGTGCGTTGCCAGCCTGTGTATGGGAAAGGGTTAGGGAAAGGAGAAAGGGGAAGGGTAAGGGGGAAAGGAAGTTGGCCTCCGGTGCTCTCACTTACCGAACGAAACGCAACAATACAAGCACTGTTACTTCTCGTCGGTGTTCTGTGAGAGGGTGGTACTACCCCGGACGAGCCGACCCATTCATGCTGAAACTAGTAATAGCTACAGCGTGGATCTACCACCTTCATGTTTCTGTTTTAGGGCGCAGAAATCTCGCCTGATGTCCAGCATTCTTAGCAACAGCTGACAGATCGTGGTCGCGCGGCTACGCGGCTATAGTAGGTCCCAGGATGGACGACGGAGACGTGAATGATGTGGACTGGTCGAAGCATTGCTTATAACAAGTGTTCCGCCATAAACACAGCAATTGGTTCCTTGACCTTCTGTAGAGCATGCTAGTCTCACCATCGAACGTACCCAGACCTAATCTTGACTTCGCACCCCTTAAAAAACGATGTAGTGAGGTGAAAAATATAATTTAAAACGTCTCCATATAAAACGGGTAAGTAATTGAGACATAAAACAGTAAGAACATCTTCGAAAATATTGAGAAAATTAACGGATTGACATTCATTATTCGTACTGTAAAAAGAAGATTTGAACACATTTTCTTTGATAGTACACCCGTGGAAAGCCAGTAAGGACAGCTAGTTATAATTAATTTAAATAATTATTGAAATATTACTAACATATAACATAGTTAACAGATAACAATGAACCACTAATAAATCCCTGCGCCTTGCTAACCATTCAAGTGGCAAAACAAGAGGTCCATAAACTTAGCCTCTATAAAGGGGTCTGGAATAGTTAAGTGATTGTTCGGGCGATTAAAGGGTTTAACAATAAACTAATACAAGCTATGTATTTCGATACCTAGTAAATTTATTGGTAAAATTCTTGAATGCCGATTGTTTAACTTGCAAAATTAAATATTCCACTGAAAGATTGCATCGATGGTAAGATATAGAAGTAGGTCGCGGTATCGACGTAAATTTATTAAACCCCAGTGAATGTGCAGAAAAAGAACTTTTGCGTAAATTGAACGAAGTATGTTCTAACGTTATACTTTGTGGCTTTATGTTGTTTTTGTATATACGCATTCTGATATTTTATCACGCTTCACTGTAACTTCTCTAAATATACATATAACTTTGATGTAATTCCTTGTTGTTGTTTCTTTACTTTTAAAATTGGAATAATGCTTCTCTTATTTGAAAATTCGAAAATTTAAATATATGTTTGAATAAGGTCTAAGAATTACAAGAGTTATTTTGTATAGATTGGTAGAGCCACGCTGATACTATTACTGGTTTCAGCATGAATGGGTCGGCTCACTCGGGGCAGTACCACCCTCTCATAGAAAACCGACGTGAAGTAACGTGCTTGCAATGTTGCGTTTCGTTCGGTCAGTGAGAGCGCCGGAGGCCTACCTCATCTCCCTCTCCTCTCTCCTCTCCCTCTCCCTTCCCTAACACTTCCCCCCCAAGGGTGGCAACGCACTTGCGACTCCTCTGGTGTTGTTGGTGTCCGTGGACGGTGGTGATCCCTTAACAGCAGATGACCCACCTGTTCGTTTGCCACCTATGACATAAAAAATATATATATATGTTGGTTAATTTAGATTTCATTCGGACATGTTTTTTTGTAAACTGTTAATGATATGAAGAAAAACCTACCTAATTTAATATTTCCGATTCTTTTTTTTATAATGATATTCTTAACATATCAGTTGTAATAAGTTTTTAAAAATATTCTGATACTAGGTTGTGTGCTTATTTTATTTTAGTAACAAATGACCAATTTAATACAAAGCATGAGATTTATAAAATAATTCTAATCTCTAGTCAAGCTATAATCGCAATGGCAGCATTACTTGAAATCCCCTGGCTTGAGGAGAGATACTTACTTAGAATTTATTATACATATTTAAAAAATAACTAGTAATCATCAATTTCGACAATACTGTGTTCATGGGTATTAGTATCTTAACTCAGTCCTCCCAATATATTCTTGATAATTTAATGTATGTCCGCAAAAACTTAGATATGCTGGATCTAGTAAAATACCAACATAATGTAAATATCAGAAACAGAAACAATTGGTGATTCCCTGCTTCAGGCTCACTAAGTCCAAAAAGAGTTTTTTTAGGTAATAATGTTAGGTTTTATAACAAAGTTCTAAAACACATTACCGATTTGCCGGATAGTAAGTTCAAGAATCATGTCAAGCGGTTATTCAATATCTAGAGGCTATTATAGGGTGGATCAATATGTGAACGATTATAACGTCTGGAAATGACGCTCCTCTCTGTGCATCCACTAATAACGAATGTAGGTAGGTATTTATGTTTTGTAAAATATATATAATATGAAGAGATAAACTAAATACTTTCTTACCGGTTCTTCTCGATAACTGAGTTGTTTGTCCGAACCGGTGGTAGCTTTGAGCATAAATACCTTCTCAGGGCCTAAATTAAATCATTACATAGTATAAAACAAAGTCCCCTACGGCGTCTGTCTGTCTGTCTGTTCGCGATAAACTCAAAAACTACTGAACGGATTTCATTTCATGCGGTTTTCACCAGTGGATATAGTGATTCACGAGGAAGGTTTTGGTATATAATTTGTCAAGGATTTTTTTTATAATCAGGGTAGGACAACGTCTGCCGGGCCCGCTAGGAAAGGATATTTTGATTATATTTGATTTTGATTTAACACGATGCGAAGTAAATGTGGATGAAAGATATCCTATACAACTAGAAATTAGTATACAAATGCTTCACGTCGACAACGCTCATTCTAAGCCCTTCTGGCTATCTACCATTCTCCAGGTGAAACACCCTCGTCAAACATGTACGCGTGTTTCGACAATTGCACTTAAGATCCAGTTCACTTCCAGATTTAGCACGTTGTCATCTTAGTCTAAGATCATCGTTATTTAACACCAGGTGGTTAACAGCTAAAATCTATAAAATAAAAAAGGTACATAAATACAGGTAATTGCAACTATTTTTCTTAAAAAGGTACATTTAGGTGGAAGAGCCACGCACACACGCAGCAGCATGAATGGGTCGGCTCGCCCGGGGTAGTACCACCCTCTCATAGAAAACCGACGTGAAGTAACAGTGCTTGCATTGTTGCGTTTTGTTCGGTCAGCGAGAGCGTCGGAGGACCACCTCCTCTCCTCTCTCCTCTCCCCCTCCCCCTTTTTCCTCCAAACACAGGCTGGCAACACACTTTCAACTCCCCTAGTGTTATTAGTGTCCATGGACGATGGAGATCACTTAACATCAGGTGATCTACCTGTTCGTTTGCCTGCTATGACATCTATATATTAATACGTGAAGCCTAAACTTTGTATCCCTTTTTAACAGAATGGGGCGAACGGATGAAATGTGGCATAGTTAAAGTTTATATGGAGGAGAAGTGCAGAAAGCTATTTATTTTATATAAAATGCATTAGAAGTACATTAAATTAATTAAAATATGCATTACTCAGACTACTGCTTCAATTTTACACAACATATACACACATGTAACTAAAAAAGGCATTTTGACATCTGTCAATAAAGGACTTCAAAAAAGGTTGTGAAGGAGATTGCTATGCTCGACTGTATGTATTATTTTACTCTTACGTTCCAATTACCCTTTTTCATTCTACATTCTACAATGATATTGTAACAAAATAATACCCTTTGACAAAAGAACCCTAATAAAATTCAAACTTTAAAAAATCAATGAACTATGGTCGAATGTCGACCTCTGGGCGCCCACTAGTAAAAATAAAGTTACAAATATTCCTTTAAAATAGACAGCTCTATTTTTTAATATCTAAGTCTAAGTATAGAAGTAAACATGTAAAGAGTAGATTTAATTTCCAATGCTTGTAATTTTTTTTATAAATATCGATACTATTATATTACTAGCGGTATGCAAATGATGATATTATGGCGTAGCCATAGTTATTGTGTTAAAACATTCAGAGATGCTATGAGGATGATCATTTGGGATAATAAGATTTATTATTATTTCACAAATACATAAAAAATTTATTTTTTAATTTGTTCGAAAATCAAAAAATTTCTAGGTCTCGATGACAACACTTATTAGTGTCTACTATGGCTAAGAAGCGTCCAAGTGCACCCATGAGTACACAAATACATTAAAATTGTTCAAACCCTTTCAAAGGATAATAGTGATAAACGCATGCACACTGGAATTTTATTACCCGCTACATTGTCCGCGTGCAATTTAACAAAAAAATGTTGTCCAGTGTAATCGTGTCTCTCACACAAAACATTGCTTCCTAAATTTATTATGTTTGCGCGAAATTGTAGTTTTTCTATAATAGAAGAAGTAGCCTATGTTACTCATTGTAACTCAGCTATCTGACAGTGAAAGCTTCGTAAAAACCATTTCAGACATTAGCCGGAACAAACAGACAGAAACAAATTTTAAATACTAGTTTTTACTGATAATTACCGTATTTAGGTATATAAGAAGTTATTACTTTCATATTACAGATACTTCAAATCTGTTTATTTGTATATATATATTGTAAGCAATTTTGAACAACATTGTTAGCAATTTTTAACACATTTATTGATTATTAACAAAGAACTGGCCAATTTAGATATAAACTGTTACGAATAAATTCTAGCAATTAATCACTCATTAAATAACAGACGCTCGTTCGGACAGAGCTATCGCACGATATGACGGCCACCGAAAGAGTGAATCAACACGGCAAGCACCGCCCCTTATATGGGCCGACGCAGTAAAACTACCCGACATTTTCATTTATTTC